>MU226652.1:0-10860 GCA_018584345.1 Thuja plicata | reverse complement strand
GCCAATGAAGAGCAGCATTATGTTGCTGCTTAAGGGTGTCAATGTTTTCAACAATGGTATTTAGGGTGGCAAGCATAGGAGCTAAGGTAGGTATATTTTTATATGTGTCTTTGAAGCCTCGTATAGTGTTCAGATTCTGTTGTATCAAATCCTCTAAAGATTGAGGGTTTTGAAGTGGTTCTGGATTATTTTGGGGATCATTATTTGGCGGGGGAGGGTTATTATCTTCATTGTTGTCAGCCATGTCTGATTAAATAATAAACAAATATAAATTTCAAATTGATTTCATATATTATTAACAAAATCAATACAAAACCCCATTTTTACCAAAAAACCTATATTTAACATGAAAATGAAAAAAATCAATCTAAAAATAACAAGAATTTACTTACCAGATAAGCAGTGGAGTCAAATTTGTTGTTGGAGAAATCAGGTACCCGAAAAAATTGTGTATATGATATTTCTAGCCGTTTTGGAAAATTGAAGCGATGGGGAAAATGAGAAAATCGGCCCGCGGGTTTTTGATTTATGCCACAGGTTTCGGGTACCCAATATTTTTGGGTACTCAAAAATATCGAGTACCCAAAAATATCGGGTACCTGATTAGGCTTGTGCTTTGGTGTCAAGTTTGCCCAGGTGTACTGACACCTAGGCCTACTAAAAAGACAACAAGCGCTTTCATGCACTTTTGGACGAGTGAAAAGTGGATTTTTTTCACATCGCCACTTTTTGGCCCCCCATGATCTTGCACATACCCTAGACCTAGGTTGTTTTGAACCAAATAGACCAACCACCCACTGTACCCCTAGTTAAGGCTCAAGAATGGTCCAATTTACAAAGCAAGTGTCAACTAGTCTTATCACAAAGACCTACAACTCTCAACAATGACTCAATATGGTCAAAAACTAAGGAAAATCCACTTGGATTCATTCCAAGACTTCAACAAACATCCAATCCCCGATTAGGCTCTCTCTAGGACCTCCAAATCAAGGGTTTGTTCAGAAGCATCTCTCCAAGACATTCCAAGTCAGTCTAATGCTTGATTCACCTTTAGACCATCCACATACAACTTTCCAAGTTAGAAAATACCCCTCTCCTTAAGGTAGTTTAGTGGCTGCTATAGCCATGACACCATTTCTTCATCAATTCTCATACATTTAGCACTTCCCCTGTGGCTTACCCTGCAAATATGGATTATTCTTTCATTATAAGGTGTTAGTACAATATCATACACCTACTTGATTCATCCCGCAACCAAAGTGTTCACATCACGGGGATGCATCAAGATTTCATTAATGAAACCATTGCCCAAACAAGGACTGTCACGTCATAGTCAACCTTGGGGTTTTAAATCAATTCAAAACCATTTGAAATGGATTCAAACTAAGGTATTAACATTCAACACTATCTATCCAATGCTTGAAATCAAAGATCCATCCAATGTCGATCACAAAAATGCAAGAAATTCACTGTTTATTGCTTGAAACATATACAATCCAGAATTCCTTCAACACCAGCCCGTACTAGATCTTCTTTCCTTTACAAAAGCGATCCAAACAAGTTTTAACTACCATCCCCCAACTTCCCAAACCGATCCCAATCAGTTGGGTGGTTTAGAGTCTCCTAAACAACTCCAAAACCCAATTTCCCACCAAATCCTTAACTAGCTGTTGAGATTTGAATTTGAAATTTCTAACTTTAAAATTACTGCATTTTACTTGCCCAAACCAATCAAAATTGGCGGATCTTACATCAAAGGATCACATTAAATTAATCAAATCCTAATCTACCCTTTTTGAATCTTAGAGCTCATCATGGCTCATTTTGCAATATTTTTCTCCTAAGGTCCTCACGAGGACCTTTAGGAGATTTACAAATTTGACCAAATTGATCATTAGAAATCGACATTATTTGTTTCAATATATCCCAATTGACAAGTGGGATAGTCCTCTGGAGTTCCTTCATGCTCTGTTTGTCCATGCACCTAGGGGTCTTCATTGATGCTCCTACATCACTTCTAGAATATTGGAATATTAAATATATGATATATAATTAATAAGGATTAATTAAATACCTATATTTATTAAAGGGACTTAATTAAAAAGTCTAAATATAAATATTGAGGATTTAATTAAATATTAAATCTAAATTAAAAAAAATTAATGCATAATTAATATAAATAATCTTTAAATATTAGGTTAAATATTAGGTGACATTAATAATATGCTTTAAATGTTAATCTAATTAAAACATTGATATGCAATTTAATTGCACTTTAAATTAATAAATTGAGATTTGAATTCTAATTAAAAGATCGAGTTAAGGCTTTAAGTGGAGAATTATTTATTTAAAAAAAATACAAGAAAAAAAAAGAAAACAACAAAGGAAAGAAAATATATTTATTTATTTGATTGAAATTTTTTTATTTTGGTTTTAGTTTTCTGCATATTTTAGAAACCCTAGTTTGATTAGGTTTTCTATATTAGAGGTTATTTGGCCATTTTAGATATATAGGTTTATCAGGTTGCGAGTTTTGTCTGGAATTTTGAAGTAAAAAAATTTATTGAAAGATTTGGAATTTTTTTTTTGAGAATAGTTCGTTCTCTTTGGCTGAGAGCCAAGGAATGAGGGGTTTCCACTCTGCCAAATTCGCCTGGGGTACGATCTCGACCTCATCCCTTATCAAATGTCTTCACGAGATTTGAACCTTGGTGGGCTCAATGAGAACCATTGAACTTCACCTGTCGACCAATTCACAATTGACAAAGATTTGGATTTGGAGTTGGATATTGGTCTTGGTTGTTGCATATCAGTTGCAAACTGAGGTAGGGTTTGAAATTGTTTCTACAATTCTTCCTTTTTGAAAGATGATCTTCTTTGTGTTTGCAAGATTGTTTGAGGAATTTGGGTGTGTTTGTATTAAAGTTTTCTTTCTTGATTTGATAAATTGGAGAGGATAGAGTATTAGGGTTTTTCTTGTGTGGAAATTCATGTTGATATCGAGTTTGGAAAACCATAGAATTCTCAGTGAGAAATTACAGGCAACAGGTTTATGGAAGCATATGGTTTTGTGTAGATCCAATCCTGTTCCAAACTTGAATTAACAAGGGGTTAGTAGCACCGATTTGTAATGGGGGTAAGCAATAAAAAATACTAAGAATAAATCCACAGACAATAAAATAAAAAGCAATCAAGGAGGAATACAAACGAATGCAAACCAACAAAGCTCGAGGAAACTATTGCTTCTCTCTACTCCTTCTGAAACACTAGTGTGTATGGTGCTTAGTATTGGTATCGAGACAACATCTATGACTTGGGAGTGTTAATAAATGATATTGATTTTGATCACAAGAATGCTTTGAATGCCTCTAGCAAGAATCTGGCAGAGTAAAGGTGCACAAAAGCTGGAAATCCTGGATCCTTCTAATGATTATGAAGGGTTGATTATATAGAATATGGAAATGATATGAACGGTTGAGATCAATCCCAGAGATTAGAGGATGAACGGTTGAGATAAAAGGGAACTGGAGAAGCCATCAATAAACTCCACCTCTTCAACTTGGAGAGAGGAGATAAAGCTTGGTTAACTGAACAACTGATTACAAGTTACCTTTTGAACTGAAGAGTTAATTTGGATTTACCTTTTTGAACTGAAGAGGTAGGTGGAGGAATTTATGCAATCAGAGATATGACCAAGAGTTCTCTTTTTTGAACTAAAGAAATGATTTAATTGAATATTTAATTTATTTTTGTAATTAAAGTATTCAACATATGAGATAATTGAATTCTTTTTGGATTTAGAATTGAATTATTGAATGAAATTAAATTAATTTAAAGAAATTAATTTAATTAGAAGAATTAATTAATAAGTTTTAAATATTTAAATTTAAACTTTAGGAAATTGAATTTAATTAATTAATGAAGATTAATCAATTAAGGTTAATTAATTAAATAAAATTAATTATTTATTTAATTTTGGGGATATGATTAGATGATTTGGGGAATGAAATTTAGAAGAAATAAATGATGAAAATTAGTGTTGTTAATGTAAAGTCACAAGTCTGTCCATTTAAGGGTGTCTACATTTTCCCCTCTCTGAGGCATTGTGGCTTGTCCCATTGTGTCAAAGAATCTTCTATTTTGATCCTGCCCCATCTTTCCCTGACGATAGCAGGTGTATTTATGCCCCCTCAACAAATTTGGGTGAAAATTTGCGAGATGAACGTTAATTTGTTGATATTGCAAAATGATTATTTTGGTATTTGATTGTTCGTGAAAATACTTCAATATGCTCCTGATATCAGTTGTTTAATTTTATGGGGCCCAGGACGGTAAAATAGGGGTCCTTCAGGAATTAGGGTTTCCTTGGATCACTTATAAATAGCTTGGAGAGGCTTTCATTTATCACTTTGCACTCTTGGAGCTCCTGATCTTCTGGTGAGTTTTGCTTTAGTTTTGTCTACTTTTTTGAGTTTTTTTTTCGAGTGATGTCGGGTCTTCTGGGTGTTGTGCATGTGTCAGATCGGGTCTGTATCTTCTATTGGACAGTTGGCATAGGAAATGCGGTGAGTAGATCACACCTTGTACTTTTATTGCATTTTAGGTCAATGATGTTTATGCTTTGTCTTTAAAAGTGCCGCAATCGTCCACGGTTTTGCCGCAAATGCGGTTTAGGTGCCACAATTGCAAACTACTTGTCACAATTGATAAGTGTCCCTCAATTTTCAGTGTTTAATACCTCAATTGAAAATTGAGTGCCACATTTTCTATTTGCATGCCACAATTGCTATAAATTTACCATTATTGCTATAAAAGTACTACAATTTCTTATTGTTTACCGCAATCGCTCTTTTAAGTTTCCTTCTTGGGTGTTTGCGTACTTGTCTAATTTTTTCTCTGTCACGACACTAATGGGTGACTGTTTGTGCTCTTTTCAGTTCACTGGGACTATTCTATGGTGCTGGGAGTTGAGACCAGCAGATCTAGTATATTGTTTCCATCTTTTCGAGGATGAGAGAGATGTCCTTAGACAGATAGGTTTATACTAGATTTCATATATGTCTGAGATCACAACCAATAGGGGTTTGACCTCTGATTTACTAGAGAGATGAAATTATGATACTTGTACATTTTCTTTTCTGAGTGGGGAGTGCACCGTTACTCTAGAAGATGTATATCGCGTCCTCCAGATTCCTATTCAGGGTGCTCTTGTAGAGTATTCATGTGGTCCTAGTACTGCAACTCTATCTGAGTTGTCTAGTTTTCCCCAGGATCAGTTAGGTATGTCTGATCCTTATGATATCCCATGGTCCAGGTTTGGCACAGGGTTAGATAGATTTAATACCTTTCTTGGTAGTCTGATATGTGGGATCCTCTATCTCCATCGTCGCCAGCATGGCTTTTCAATTAGTTTTGGCACTGTTCTTCAGAGTATGGTTAGAGACCATACTATTTTTTATTGGGGTCCATTTATGCTCATGCATATGTATTTTCACATGTTTTATGCAACTTACCTAGGGAGTAAGTCACTTGGTTGCGGTGCCACTCTTCTCCAGATCTGAGTGTGGGAGCATATTGCTGTCTGCAGGCCGTTAGTAGATCATGATCTTCCTCCAAGGAGACCTTATGTTTTCATGTATGATGAAGCTATTTTTCAGTCCCATATGGGACATTTGATGTTCTGGAGGCAGCAGTTGGACATGATTCCTTATTTCATTTGGAGACCTTACAGGGATTTTCCTATTTGGGATGGAGAGGATGCCCATCTCCCTTTCTGTCATCAGAGGATATTCTTGATTGGTCATGTTAGTGATCATATTCAAATGATTAATTTTCACAACACCGACATGGTGTTGCGCCAGTTTGACAAGAGGAAAGATGTTATAGACTCTTATTGTTACTTTTCCTGATGGTTGAGGGATGTTACTCTCTGGGGTGATGTAATTCCTCTTGATTCTACTAGGACTGAGTTCATGGGTCTTCTTCCTATTGCTAAGACATGGTGATCAACCACTGTGGATGCATGTAGAAGTTTTAGTTTGTCATGCTTGATGCTATATTCTCTCTTCTGCTCTCTTTTCTTTAGATACTCTCTTGATTAGTCACTTATGTTTTCTCATCCATATATTACTGATCATGAACTTGCATTTGTGTAGGCACAACCCCTCAGTTTGATGCATGGTGGCTGCAGGCCTGACCTATTTCTCTAATTAAAGTTTCTCGTCCTGTTGTGGGTACCATCATGAGGAGCCATTGACAGAGACAAAGAGGAGGGAGGGATGGAGATAGAGGTGGTGGACGGTAGATAGGGTGGTGGTAGGGATGGTGTTCGAGGTGGTGGTAGGGATGGTGGTCAGGGTGGTGGGAAGGGAGATGGAGTGGAGATGATCCCGGGATGGGTGGTGACTATAGGAGAGTTAGGACTAGGGGTGGGCATGGGATTAGTAGGTGGGTTGGTTTGAGTGCTCTACTCAAGGAGGAGGAGGTAACACCTCAGCTAGTTAGGAGAGTGCGATAGCGCACATGAGCTATTTTGGTAGAGAGGGATGAGGAGAGGGGGGATCCAAGAGATGAGCATAAGGTAGTTGCAGAGATGGTAGAGTTGGAGACTAAGGAGGTGGATATCAAGGAGGTAGGGTCTAGCTCTTCCACTAGTAGTAGAAGTACTGGTAGTAGTACTAGAGGGAGTGAGAGTAGCGAGGAGGACTCTTGGGTAGTGCGGGGCACTGGGGAGGAGGGATTGAGTGGGAGGGGAGAGGAGGGTGATTTGGATGTGGCTATGGGTGGGATGGATGATGATCCATCAGAGGTAGAGAGGTTGACCTAGGAGATAGTTGATTTGCAGGCTATAGTGACTGCTTCAGAGGCACGTGCTACTTCCTTGGAGAGAAGGGTTGCTGCCGTGGAGATTCAGGTTACTACTACAGAGGCTAGGATTACAACTACACAGGCCAGGGAGAGACAGGATCATTCAGATATGAGAGCTTATTTGGATAGTGTTCAAGACTTTTAATTGAGGGACACCCTTGTGCAGATCTGGAGATCAGTTCATGAGGCCTAGAGGGATATTGAGTAATGGTGGCGACACTATGAGGAGGCTATTCCTTCCGCATAGTGGGTACCTAGTTATACTGCTTCCCAAAGATCTAGTAAATTACAGAGGTCCTAGAGTAGTGGTTTGGTCTGAGATCCTTTACCGTAGTAGAGGACAAGACCTGATAGGCCACCCCCGGTCCACTTGGTGGTAAGGGTGGGGGTAGCACCTGTTGATACTCCTTTCTGATTCATTATGTATTTTGTTATAACATTTTTGTAGTGATGATGCATTGATAAATTCTGATACTATATTGATGATTTGTATCCCTGACATACTGATATTTATAGACATTTATGTTGATCGCCTTCTTTTGTCAAACTTGCGGCCATTCATTTGTACTCAGATATTGAGATCTATATATGAGATGCAACTTTATGATTCTATATGATGTGCAGTTTTACTTTCTATATGTATGGTTCTAAATGATTATGATTTTTATGATGAAATGCATGTGATGCGATTCTATTATGTAGACTTTTATATGTATGATTTACTTTCCTATGACACTGACATATGTATGCAGGATGGTGTTTTTTGAATGTACTTTATATGATGATGTTTTGTGGATGCATTTGAGTTTTGATCACTATGTATGCACACACTTTCTTTTCTTTTTGTTTTTATGCAATTGAATGAATGCAATATACTATGCACAAAGTATCTAAGTAAATTCATGTTATTTAGAATAAAGTTAGTGGGAATTTATCTCTGGATCAATTGATAGATTGGACTGATAGATAGGATGGTGGACCCAAGTCGCTGCCGAGTTTTCCAATTTTTTCATCAGTGCACCTTATTATGAAATAGGAAGAGCATCTAATGCACCCAAATATTGCTCATCTAGATACTGCTATGATCTCTGATAACTAGAAGGAGTAGAGAAACTAAAAAGAAAGAGAACCAAATGCACCCAGATATTGAACATCTGAATACCGCTATGATATATGATTTTTAAAGGAAAGAGAACCAAATGCACCCAGATATTTGATCATCTAGATACCGCTATGATATCTGAATTTGAAAATAAAGAGAACCAAATGCACCCAGATATTGACCATCTAGATACCGCTATGATCTTTGATTTTGAAAAGAAAGAGAACCAAATGCACCTAGATATTGACCATCTGGATACCGCTATGATCTTTGAATAACTGGAAATAAAAAACCAAGATATAAAATCTAATGCACCCAGATACAGACCATTTGGATACTGCTATGATTTTATTGGTAGAAACAAGTAGATAACATAAAAGGATTGTCCAATTATTTTCTAGGGTTATGCTTAGATCGTGGAACTTCATAGCTACTAGATATGTGACAGACCCTACCGCATTTATCCTGAATCATCATTGCCCCAAAATTGAATTGAAACATTCCACAAACAACAATCAAATAAAATAAGATCACAATCCATCATAGCTACTCTCATCACTCAGTGGTATCCTTGAGTAGCGTAAGAACATAACCACGAAAGATAATCTGACAACAGACTGACACGACTGACCTAGTAAACCATTTATTGTTCCTTCATTTTCTTAATTTTTTGATGCTTGATTGTGTCTAGTTTTAGGAATGGATGACTCATATAAGACTAATTTGTCTAGTTTTGAGCGTATCCATCACTGTGTAAGATAATTGATTTGTTTGATTTAAAGATTGATTGATTGATTTGATTTGAATACATATTGGATTTGCTGATAAAGCTGAGTCATATGAGTCCATTGTTGATTGGTGAAGCTCATGATTTTGACCTTTGATTGATTGTTTGATTGTCTCTTACTTTGTTGATAACAGAGTTGGTTTTATTGCTTGAGATTTTGCAATATTTGTTTTTTTTGATGATGATTGATTTTTTTCAGGACATTTGTTTATAGGATTTTTTTAGGATTTTAAAGATTTTTAGGGATTTTTTTTAGGACTTTTATAATTGCCCCCTAGTTTGATGGACCAGTAAAAACCAAGGATAAGCGTGATGTTCAAAGGGGATTGCACTTCTAAAAATAGATTTTGTGTTCAATCTTGCATGCGGGGAGCACAAGCTTTAGTCTTTTGGAGTTCATTGATGGCAAAGTGAGATTTGAACACTTGTCATCTGTTTACCAGGTTTTCACCAAGGTACTTGCCCAACATTGTCTATTTGCCAGGTTTTCACTGAAAGAGTGATTATGTTTCTCTTTAATTTTCTCCTTTTTTTGGATTTTTTGTTGTTTCCAAGGCACATGTTTGCCAGGTTTTCACCAAGGTAACCTTTTGTATATTTTTTGACTTTTTGTTTTTGTATTTTATTGATATTTAGATATGTGCCTTTGACTTTGAGACCTCAGGCGTAGAACCTCTTGAGGTGCATGCTACTGATATAACCTGGGAGTTGATCTCCTTCTTGAGTATCCAGTTGATATGCCCCACTGTTGTAAGATGTGACAATGACATAGGCTCCTAGCCAATTAGGTTTGAACTTTCCTGGGTTTACTCTTTCTGCTTGGTTCTTTTGATTCTCCATAAGTATGAGATCTTCTACCTCAAAGGTTCATGGTCTTACCTTCTTGTGATAGTTTCTTCTAAGGCAATTCTAATAGCCTTGTAAGTGATTGAGTGCATTTTGTCTTCTCTCATTCAACAGTTCTATTTCATTGAGTCTTGCTACGCTGTAGTCCTCATCTAAAATAATGTTCTCCAGTGAGATTCTTAGTCAACTTTGAGGGTTAGGACCGCCTTTGATCCATATAATAGCGAGAATTTAGTTTCTCCTATGGGGGTTCTCACACTAGTTCTGTGCACCCACAGTGCGAGACTGAGCTGCAAATGCCAGTCTTGCCTTGATTCATTGACTATTTTCTTTAAGAGCTTCAAGATGGTTTTGTTTGTGGTTTTAGCTTGACCATTCCCTTGGGGATAGTAGAACAAAGAGAAACCTTGTTTTATGTGGAACTATTAGCAAAGGTCTTCAACATCTTGATTTTGAAAAGGTGTATCATGATCTGTGAGTATAGTTTGAGGGATTCCATATCGATAGATGATGTTGTTTAGTATGAACATAGAGATTTTATTACTAGTGATGTATGTGAGAGGAATTGCTTCCACCCATTCACTAATAGATTTGACCCTAGATTGCGACCAAACATTTCGACCAACTTGCAAAATGGTTTTGTTTGGTCGCAATATAAAAGTTAACTTTTCTTTTTTTTAATTTTATGCCCGTGTTGGTCGAAATTGCGACCAACACGTGCATAAAGGTTAAAAAAAAGAAAATGTAACTTCATTTTACCGCGACTTGCGCGCAGAGCGAAACAACCATCACCGCTCCATGCTTTACCTACATACAAACATTCACCCAATTGAAGATAGCATTTAACAGTCCATCCATCTATGCGACCGACGACCAAGGAGTGCAAAGGGACCAAGGAGCGCAAAGCATAAAGCCTTTCATTCAGCTGTGCTATTTAGGTAATCGAAACTACCTGTTCCGACAGATGCCCATTCCCATGTTTTTTTTTAGGGTTTTGCACTTATTTTAGTAATGTTTGTGTATACATACCCCTTTTCCCAAGGAATGGGGGAGTAATTTATGCCTGCCTTGAATTGAAGAAGAGCTTCTCGTTCCCTGTCAATACATCCGCAGCAGAAGCAGAGAAGAAATAGGGGAATAACAACAGTAAACACAAGTAACTTGGCCATGGGCGCCATTAGGTTTAGAGTGATTTGGCAGGGTAAGGAGAGGGAAAGTCATTATAAAGGAGCAGGAGTTGAGTGGAGGTCGGCATCAA
>MU226650.1:860826-872063 GCA_018584345.1 Thuja plicata | reverse complement strand
AAATCTAAAGATACAATACAATTCATAATAGTAACAAACTTTTAATATACTAACTAAAATACTAAGTCTAATAAATTAAACAAATAAACCAATTAGTTTAACTAATTAAACAAATCAAACTAATTATATAATCAAATAAACTAATTATTCAATTAAATAAACTCATTAAACAAATAACTAATTAAACTAATTATCCAAGTCTAATAAATTAAAAAAATAAACTAATTAGTTTAACTAATTAAAGAAATTATCCAATTGAATAAACTAATTATCCAAGTAAATAAACTAATTATCCAATTAAATAAACTAATTAAACTAATTATCCAATTAAAAAAATTATCCAATTAAACTAAACAATCCAATATGGCAACATAGGCCTCCATATCAAATAATTTAAATCAAAATAGGCCTCCATATCTGTATAGTAAGAAGTTTATTCTCAATACTTCCCTGTTAAAAGACCAGGATGCTCTTATTGCCATAAAAATGATTAGGTCTTTTCACCTCTTCTCTCTATTCCCCTCTCAAATTGATCAGTGGAACATGAATGTTTCCTCTTGGAAGAAAATTCTTCAAACCTTAGGGCAGAAGAAGGCTAAGGATTATAGAAGGATAGAGAACATTCTTAATGAATGGCTTTAGAATGCTGAAAAAGATGCCCAAATGAATCCCACCTCTGATGTGCATATTGAATGTGCCTCAATTGCCAGGGACTCCCTGAGAAAACATCAACATGTTAAAATTAGGGGGGCCTCTGTTAGAGCTCGTTACCATTGGCTGAAACATGGTGATAAAGGTTCAAAATTTTTCTTCAATCTCTTGAAACAAAAATAGAGTAGGGAAAAGATTGACAGGATAGTGGTTGATGATTAGGAACTTACCAATATTAATGACATACTGTTGCTTTTGAAAACTTCTATAAATCTCTTTTCACTTCAAAAGATAATGATTTCGCTAGGGATATTAGGAATAAATGTAAAGCTATTATTCCCAGGAGGATATCTGATGAAGCTTCCCTTCTGCTTAAGGCCAGGATCTCCCTCCAAGAAATTACTGATGCTATATCTACTCTTAAATATAATAAAGCCCCTGGCCCTGATGGCCTTCCTGCTGAGTTTTATAAGGCCAATATAGACTGGATTGCTAAGGACCTCTTCGACCTTTATTCTGAAGCCTATGATTTGGGCACCCTTGGGAACTCCATCAATATGGGAGTTATTAAACTTATTCCTAAAGATGGGGATAAATCTCTCATTAAAAACTGGTACCCTATCACGCTTCTCAATGTCTCTTATAAAATCCTTGCTAAAACCCTTGCCTCCCGGCTTGTGAACATTCTTCCCAATTTTATATGCTCTACCTAGACTAGTTTTATTAAGGGGAGATACATTCTGGAAAACCTTATTACCATTCTCCAAGATTTTGGCTTCCCGGAGGAATTCTCCAGATATGTCCAAGTTCTCCTTAAAGATTCATCTGCCCTTATTGAAGTTAATGGCAATCTTTCCCACCCTATCCCCCTTACCCGCTCCATTAGGCAAGGATGTCCTCTTGCACCTGCCCTCTTTGTGATTGCTTCTGATGCTCTATTCTACCTTCTCAGAGATAATTCTCTGTCTCCTAAGGTTCAAAGAATCATTCTGCCTGATGAATCTGAACTTCTTAATATTCAATTTGTTGATGATACTTCACTTTTTCTTAAACTTTCCTATCTCAATATTCAATGTTTTAATCAGAAACTTGAAATATTTGGGAAAGCTTCAGATGCTCGCATTTCCAAATCCAAATCCATCCTGCTTGGATGGCATGAGGAACCCCTGGACTGGCTTCTTCAGACTGGCTATTCCTGGGGTGGTCCTCATAAAATTGTGCGTTATGTGGGTATCCCTTTTTCCATCTCTCCCTCCCTTAAAGATATGTAGATTTGGATTAAGGAAAGAATTAATAAGAAGCTTCATAAATGGGATAATAGAGTGTTATCTCTTGTGGGAAGAGTGCAGGTCTGTCAAAAGATCCTTTCTTCTTATAGTATCTATTATTCCTCTGTTTGGATGTTTAGTAACTACCAATTGTTTGAAATTCAGAAGACTATTAGGAGATTCTTGTGGTCTGATGGAAAAATTAAAAGGAAGACTCATGTTGTCAAATGGAATTGGTGCCATGTTGATAAGAAGATGGGTGGATTGGGTCTGAAAGATCTTAGGCAGCAAGGGATTTCCCTTGTTGCTAAGTGGATTTTCCAAGCTCTTGATGGTCAGGAACCCTGGAAGATTTTATTAAGGAATAACATCCAGGCTGGTGCCCCCAAGCATGCTAAATCTTGGAAAAACCTCCCCTTTTCTAATCTGGTTGCTAGATCTTTTCTTGTTTCTGTCCAAGGTTCCTTGGTTTTTAAATCTATCTGGAAGGCCTGGGAACATGTGTGTGGATTCATTCATAACTCTAAGTTTGATAACAATAACTCGCTTCACGGTGAACATTCTATCTGGTGGAGCCTTCAGCATAATGGGAAACCTCTTTCCTTAACCCAAGGCTATTCTGCTAGGTTTTGGCACAACAAAGGAATTAAGTGTTTTATGGACATATTGGAGAATGACAACCTTATGAGCTGGCAAGATATTAGTAACATCTTTGATCTCCCTGTCTCTCACAAACGGACCTTCAACATGATTAAGAATGCTTGTGTCCTCCTCAATCTTCCCCATAGCTGTGATGTTGATTCCCACAGATACCTCTCTTTCCATTGGGATTATGGCTCCCTCCTTCCTAAAGTAAAAGCTAAAGATATTTATAAAGTTCTCAATAAAGACTCCTCAATTTTTGCTTCACCTTAATTCTTTATGGTCTGTGAATACCGGCCCTCCTGAATGGAAAAAAATATTGGAGAAATTCTATAAGTCTCATGTTCCTCCCAAAATTTTATTCTTCAAATGGTAGCTTTTGTTGGATAGGTTGCCCATTAAGAATCAATTTGGTGGTACTGCTACTTGTCTTGTTTGAAATTTACCTGAGAATATAAGACACATTTTTTTTGTGTTCTTTTGCTAGGGCTGTTTGGATGCTTTTTGGGATTTCCATAACTGAGCATGCTTCTACCTTTGATATTATTACTGGCAATATAATTGGTCTTAAAAAAGATGCTAACCTTTTCTAGAATATTCTCTCTTCTTACATCCTATGGTTTATTTGGAAATATAGAAATGAGGAAAAATTTCAAGGCAATGGTATAACTCTTACTATGTTTCTTTTGAAACTCATACGTTTTAAAATTATTTCGCAGGTGTGTTGTGTTTTACAGCTGGAAAGGGAGAAGTTGAAAAGAATTCTCCACAATGGACAAGCCATGATGTTTATTTACGAGATGAAGAATGGTCTGGAATGGGCCAGCATTGCTGACAATCAAGCCGCTTTTGATGAAGCTCTTAAAAGACTGCTTAAGGAAATCAAGGAAACTAGAGGACCCTACTTTGATAATATAGAATTATTCACTCATATATCAAAAAGAAAGAAAGTTTTGTGCATGGAAGGGGATCAAGGATGGACCTCCTGGGTTGAAGACTATGATGATATTCTTCAGTGACTGTTCTTGGTTTTTGATTCTTATGCTCTCGTAAACTATTTTATATGGTGATCTTCCATATTATGTACTTAATTTTTTGATCTAATTTTGGTGGATCGAGGTTCACCTCTCTGCTCCTCCTTTTTGTAATATCCTTTTTGATCAATTGATATATAATTCAAAAAAAATTGAAATCATAAAATCAAATAATTTAAATCAAAATTTAAATAGTAAAACTAAATATTAAAAAATGATCAAATATTCTAAATCTAAATAATCAATAATTTAAAAAATATACATCTAAATAATCTAAAATTACACCAATATGGTTGTATCAACATCCATATTTAATTAAATAAACTAATTAAACTAATTATCTAATGAAACCAAATTATCTAGGTCTAATAAATTAAACAAATAAACTAATTAGTTTAACTAATTAAATAAATTATCCAATTAAACTAATTATCCAAGTAAATAAACTAATTATCTAATTAAATAAACTAATTATCTAGTTAAAGTAATTATGTGATATAGGCCTCCATATCAAATAATTTAAATCTAAATCTAAATCTAAAAAGTAAAACTAAATATTAAAAAATGATTAAATACTCTAAATCTAAATAATTAATAATTTAAAAAATATACATCCATATTTAAAATTATATCTAAATATTAAAACTAAATATTAAATGAAATAATGATTTAAATCTTAATAAAAATGAAAATGGTGGCATTATCATCTATTTTTAAATCTTAATTTAAATAGTACAATTAAATTTAAATATTAAAACAATGATCAAATACTATATATCTAAAGAATTTAAAACTTAATCTAAAAATACTATATAATCTCAAAATGGTGACATTAACTTCCATTTAAACTTATATTTAAACTTAAATGAAATAATAATTAAAAAATTATTTAAACTTAACAATCTAATATGGCAAAGTATAATCTTAATGAAAATGAAAATGGCGACATTGCCATCCATTTTTAAATCTTAATTTAAAAATTTAAAAAAAAATTTAAATATTAAAACAATGATTAAATACTATATATCTAAAGAATTCAAAACTTAATCTGAAAATACTATATAATTTGAAAATGGCGGCATTGCCTTCCATTTTTAAATCTAAAACAATATGGTCTCCATATTTAAAATAATATTTAATGAAATAATGATTAAATAAATATTTAAATAAATATTCTAATTTAATAAACTTAACAATCTAATATGGCAAATTATAATCTTAATGAAAAAAAATGGCAGCATTGCCATCCATTTTTAAATCTGAATTTAAAATTTAATCTAAAAATATTATATAATCTGAAAATGGCGACATTGCCTTCCATTTTTAAATCTAAAATAATATGGTCTCCATATTTAAATTAATATTTAATGAAATAATGATTAAACAAATATTTAAATTAATATTCCAATTTAATAAACTTAACAATCTAATATGGCAAAGTATAATCTTAATGAAAAAGAAAATGGCGGCATTGCCATCCATTTTTAAATCTAAATATAAAAAGTAAAACTAAATATTAAAAAATAATCAAATACTCTAAATCTAAATAATCAATAATTTAAAAAATACACATCTATATTTAAAATTATATCTAAATATTAAAATTAAATATTAAATGAAATAATGATTTAAATCTTAATGAAAATGAAAATAAAAAAATGATATATATAGTACATATCTAATGAATCTATATTTCATAGATTTTAATCAATAAATATATTTCTAAATATATTTAAAAATCTAAATCTAAAAAAAAATAAAAATCTATAACTAAAATTATAAGTTTAAACTGAAATATAATCTAAAAATGGCATATTATAAAATATGTAGTATATCATTTGTTTAAAAAAATGATATACTGCATATTTAATAAATCTATATTAAAACTATAAACATATCTAATAAATCTATATTTCATAGATTTTAATTAATAAATGTATTTCTAAATATATTTTCTAAAACATTGCCTTACATCTTTAATTTGTTTAAACTAAATAATCTGAAAATGACAGATTATATAGATTTGTAGTATATCATTTGTTTAAAAAAATGATATACTACATATCTAATGAATCTATATTAAAACTATAAACATATCTAATAAATCTATATTTCATAGATTTTAATCAATAAATGTATTTCTAAATATATTTAAAAATCTAAATCTAAAAAAAAAAAAAACTAAAACTAAAACTAAAACTATAAGTTTAAACTAAAATATAATCTGAAAATGGCAGATTATAAAGATATGCAGTATATCATTTATTTAAAAAAATGATATACTGCATATCTAAATAATCTAAATCTAAATCCTTAATTTTTTTAAACTAAAATATAATCTGAAAATGACAGATTATATAGATATGTAGTTATATCATTTGTTTAAAAAAATGATATACTACATATCTAATAAATCTATATTAAAATTATAATAAAGAAATACAAAATATACTACATAATAATGAATCTATACTACAACATTGCCTTACAGAATATAATAGCAAAAAACTTACAATAACAACTATGCTCACTTTCAAATATTGTTGCTTGAAATGTTTGAAACTTGCTCTCCTCTTTGCTGCTTCAAAACTCTTCTACTTCGAATCCTCTCCTCAAATCTGTATGGAAAACAAAAAGAAGAAGGACAGAGCTCTCTTTATAAGCCTATATTGTCTCTTCATTTTCCTTTGAAACCCTTGCCTTTTCAATTTTCCAACGAATTTAAATTAAAAAAAATTTAATTAAAAATAAATGCATCTACATTTTATTAAAAGTTTGTTTAATAAAAAAATTTAAAAAAACTATTAATTGGGTGGGGTGGGGGCTACCACGTCCCCTCACCTCCCCATACTGCGCACTTATTTTTTAAAGCAAGTTAAAAAAAATATTAAATTTTTCATTGGGCAGGGTGGGGGCCGCCACGTCCCCTCACCTCCCCATACTCTGCCCGTACATATATGCACGCCAGGTTGTTTGCAGCTGACATGCATGCACTGCAGACTGCAACATACGCACGATAGCTGCAGATAGCCTGTGATGCAATACATGCGCGAGTAGACTATGGGGAGGTGAGGGGACGTGGTGGCCCCCACCCTGCCCAATCAACATTTAATAATTGTTTTTTATTAAATTTATTTTAATTCAGTTATGCCACTTTCCATTTGTTAATAATTTTTAATTTGTTATTAATTTTTCGGTTATGCCACTTGTCATTTGTTATTAATTTTTTAGTTTTTTTAATTTTATTTATTTCAGTTATTTCAAATCTATTTTTTATTGTTATTTTAAATTTATTTTTTTGGGGCGATTTTTTTTTTTTAATGTCATTTGGCATTATTTTTTCTTTTAATGATGTTTGGCATTATGTACGGATTATAACTGTAAGAATTTGAAGCACTTCTTTTTTATGTACATGAAATATTCTTGAGAATATGCTCGTGCTAGGATTTGTGTTTGTTCTCCCATTGTAAGAACGCCTCTCAACGTAATAAAAACATTATAAACTAAAACTAAAACATTATACAGTAAATTATAACTATAAATCTAAAATATTAAAAAGTAAACCTAAAATTAATATATAAAATATATCTAAAATATTAAAAAGTCAATAAAACATTATAACATTATAAACTAAATCTAAATATAAATGTAAATGGCAACATTGCCTTCTATATTTTAAAATACTAAAGAGTAAATGTAAATATTAAACCTAAATCTAAATATTAAACCTAAATCTAAATCTAAATCTAAATATTTAAATTATTTACAAAAATAAAGTAATTAAAAAAATAAATATGAAAGACTCTTCTAATTCGTTTTTGCATGTTTGTCTCTCCAAATTCCTCTCCAAATCTGAAAAAGCATGCAAATTTGTTTTAAAAATAATTTTTCTTCAAATGTCATTTTACACTCCTTTATTTTTTGGCCTTTTATGGTCTTACATTTCTATTTTTATTTTCATTTCAAATTTTTCTAATGCCATTTGGCATTTTTAAAGTTTACAAAATCAAAGTAATTAAATAAATAAATATGAAAAGCTCTTCAAATTCCTCTTTGCATGCTTGTCTCTCCAAATTCCTCTCCAAATCTGAAAAAGTATGTAAATTAATTTTATATTAAAATATTAAAAAATAATATTTAAATAAAAAGGGCAATATTTAAATAATAAATATAATATATTGAAATTTTTGAAAATATGCCAGCATATAAAAATATTATAAATTAAAATTAATCATTATAAAGTAAATCTAAAACATTAAAAAGTAAATCTAAAATTAATATATAAAATATATCTAAAACATTAAAAAATAAATTAAAATATTATAGATTAAATCTAAATCACAATATTGCGCTCCATATTTTAAAATACTAAAAAGTAAATATAAATATTAAACCTAAATCTAAATATTTAAACTATATATACAAAAACAAAGTAATTAAAGAAATAAATATTTCACCTTTAAATCTCTTCCAAAATTATCTCTTCAATTTTCTTCCAAAGTTCTCATGTTCTTCTCTACAAAACAACAAATTAAATGAGGGAAGAACTCTTTTATAATTTGAGAGCGTCTCCTCATCTTCCTTAAATGATGTCTCTTTACATGTCTGATAACATTAAAAAGGAAATCTAAAATTAATATATAAAATATATCTAAAACATTATAGCATTATAGACTAAATCTAAATCTAAATGGCAATATTGTAAATATTAAACCTCAATCTAAATTTAAATCTAAATATTTAAACTATATACAAAAACAAAGTAATTAAGGAAATAAATATTTTACCTTTAAATCTTCTCCTCAACTATCTCTTCAATTCTCTTCCAAAGCTCTCACTACTCTGCAAAACAATAAATTAAATGAGGGAAGAACTCTTTTATAATTTGAGAGCATCTCCTCATCTTCCCCAAAGGATGCCTCTTTGCATGCCTTGTCTCTTCAAATCCCTCTTTGCATGCTTGTCTCTCTAAATCCGAAAAAGCATGCAATTTTTTATTAAAAAAATAGTTTTCTTCAAATGCCATTTGACACTCCTCTATTTTCAGCCTTTTATGACCTTATATTTTTATTTTTATTTTATTTTCAAATTTTCCTAATGTCATTTGGCATTTTTTAAGGTTTTTCTTTTTGTAATTTATTTTTTTGTAACTCCCACCAAATGTTTTTTTATTTTTATTTTCGACTTTTATCAATGTCATTTGACATTTTGAGAAATGTAACTGCTAGGAATGCCAACCACTTCTTTTTTATGTACACGAAATATTCTTGAAAATATACTCGTACTAGAAATTCAGTTTGTGCTCCCATTGTAAGAATGTCTCTCGACGTAATTATTTTACACTATATTAAACTATTTTAAATGATATTAAACTATTTTACATTATAATAAACTATTTTACACTATTTTATACGATATTAAACTATTTTAACCTATTTTACATTACTTTGAATAATTTTACAATTTGTAAAATTATTTTACACTATTTTAAACTATTTTACACTATGTTACATTATATTAAACTAGTTTATACTATTATAAATTATTTAAACTATTTTACACTATATTAAATTATTTTAAATGATACTAAACTATTTTACACCATATTAAACTATTTTACATTACTTTGATTTATTTTACAATTTGTAAAACTATTTTAGACTATTTTAAACTTTTTTAAAACTATATTATACTATTTTATATTATTTTACACTATTTTAAATTATTTTAAAAAATTGTTAAACTATTATAAATTATTTTACATTATTTCATAATATTTTAAATTATTTTATACTATTTTAAACTATTTTATACTATTTTAAACTTTTTAAAACTATTTTACACTATTTTCAACTATTTCATAATATTTCATACTATTTTAAAATAATTTATATTATTTTAAAATATTTTAATCTTTTTATACTATTTTACACTTTTTTAAACTATTTCAAACTATTTTACACTATTTTAAATTGTTTTCAATTAATTTATAGTATTTTAAAATATTTTACATTGTTTTACACTATTTTAAACTATTTTACACTATTTTAAAATATTTTACATTGTTTGACACTATTTTACACTATTTTAAAATTTTTAAAATTATTTTAAACTATTTCACATTATTTTACACTATTTTAACATAATTTACGTTATTTTAAACTATTTTATACTATTTTACATTATTTTAAACTATTTTACATTATCTTAAAACTGCTATACACTATTTTACACTATTTTAAAACTATTTTACACTATTTTAAAACTATTTTACATTATTTTATATTATTTTACACTATTTTAAACTATTTTAAACAATTGTTAAACTATTTTACACTATTTAAACTTTTTAAAACTATTTTATATTATTTTAAACTATTTCACATTATTTTACACTATTTTAAAATAATTTACGTTATTTTAAACTATTTTAAAATATTTTAATATTTTATACTATTTTACATTATTTTAAACTATTTTAAACTATTTTACACTATCTTACACCATTTAAAACTATTTTAAAATATTTTACACTATTTTAAAATATTTTAAATTATTTTACACTATTTTACGTTATTTATACTATTTTAAACTATTTTAAATTATTTTACACTATTTTAAAATATTTTACATTATTTTTAACTATTTCACACTATTTAGAATTATTTTAAACTATTTTAAACTATTTAAATTATTTTAAATTATTTTTCTCAATTTTAAACTATTTTACACTATTTTAAACTATTTTATACTATTTTAAATTATTTTATACTATTTTAAAATATTTAACACTATTTTACACTATTTTAAACTTTTTAAAACTATTTTAAACTATTTCACATTATTTTATATTATTTTAAAGTAATTTATGATATTTTAAAATATTTTAAACTTATTTTATACTATTTTAAACCATTTCAAACTATTTTATATTATTTTACACTATTTTAAATTATTTTAAATTATTTTACACTATTTTAAAATATTTTACACTATTTTAAATTATTTTACACTATTATATACTATTTTATACTATTTTATACTATTTTTAAAAAGTATTAAACTATTTTATATTATTTTATACTATTTTATATTATTTCATACTATTTAAAATTATTTTATACTATTTTAAACTATTTTACACTATTTTATACTATTTTAAACTTTTTAAAACTATTTTATACTATTTTACAATATTTTAAATTATTTTACATTAATTTATTTATTTAACACTATTTTAAATTAATTTAAACTATTTTATACTATTGTAAAATATTTTAAATTATTTTACACTAATATTTTTCTATTAAATTTTTAAATTTTTATTTTTATTTTATTATATTTTGCATTAATAATAATATATAATAAATCAAAAACTTTTATTTATGATAAAAATTATAAATTTATTATGTCTCTTAACATCTCAAATTCAAAGGAACTATAAATTAATATTTATTTATTTTTTTAAAGATGAATATATAATAATCAAAATAAAAATATCTTATAAAATAACACATTTATAATTTTAAATATAATATAATTTTTTTTAAGAAATCAAAATTAAAATTAAAAAAATTGTCAAACATTACAAAAGACCCTTAATTTTTTCTGCATGCACACTTTTGGAGGCAAACATATAGTA
>MU226650.1:712719-729462 GCA_018584345.1 Thuja plicata | reverse complement strand
CAATATCTCCTTCACATACTTAGACTGATTTATGAATATGCCTTTGTCTATTTTTTTACATTCAATCCCAAAAAATATTTGATAGGTCCAATCATGCTCATTTCAAACTCACTTTGCATCTCTTTGGAAAATTCTTCACTAAGCTTATCATTACCTCCAAAGATAATGTCATCTATAAAGATAGTAACAAGTAGTAATCCTTCATCTATCTCTCTTATGAATAAGTTACCATCTACTGCTTCTTTTCTGAATCCTATCTTTGTTAAGTAACCATCAAGTCTCTCATACCATGCTCTTGGGGCCTGTTTAAGTCCATAGAGTGCTTTCTTTAGCCTACATACCATGTCTAGTTTGTCTAATAAATTAAATCCTTTAGGTTGTTCTATGTAGACTTCTTCCTTCAAGTCACCATTCAGAAAAGCTGATTTGACGTCCATCAGATATAATTTAAATCTATTGAATATTGCATAGGCCAAGAAAAACTTTATAGCTTCCAGTCTGCTCACAGGGGAAAATGTATTAGTGTAGTCTATTCCTTCTCTCTGTGCATATCCTTTACATACCAGTCTTGCTTTTTTTCTTACCACTATACATTCTTCATTCATCTTATTCCTAAATATCCACTTTGTTCCAATCAAATTTTTTTCATGAGTTCTAGGGACCAGTTCCAATGTATCACTCTTGATTATCTGATCTAATTCTTCTTGCATAGCACTTTTCCAATCTGAATCATTGAATGCATCTTCAACACTTAAGGGTTCAATCTGTGAAAGTAAGCATACCTCTTCATCAATGGTTGAACCTTTTTCTTTGGATCTTGTCAAGACTTTAGTGCTCTGGTCTCCAATGATGTCTTCCTTAGAGTGGTATTTGGATATGTATTTTGATTTTTTAGGAGTGACACTCTCATTTGTAATATGTGATTCTTCTTTACTTGGTTTAGGATTTTTGCCTGAAACATCAATACAGTCAAACATTTCTTCAATAACTGTGTCCTTACTGATGGGTCTGGGTTCATCTTCAATCATGGGAGCACATTCATAGTATCTTTCTTGAATCATAAACTTCTCATAAATCTTCATATGATTACATCTATAGGATTTTCTTTTAGTAGAGTAACCAAGAAAAATACCTTCATCGCTTCTAGCATCAAACTTGCCAATACTATCATCTCTCTTGATTCCAAAGATTCTGAAGTATTTTACAGTAGGTACATTACCAAACCAAAGTTCATAATGTTTCTTGTCTGTTCCTTTCCTTAATTGAATTCTATTGATAGTATAGACTTTTGTATTGACTGCATCTCTCCAATAGGTATGAGCAACCTTTCCTTCAATTATGATAGTGCGCACTGTGTCAAGTATTATTCTATTCCTTCTTTTTGCAATCCCATTCTGTTGAGGGGTTCTAGGTTCACTTAACTATCTTTTGATTCCATGTTCTTTGCAGTAATCATAAAACTGGTCAGAGGTGAATTCTCCTCCTCTATCTAATCTCAAACACTTTATCTTCAATCCAGATTCATTTTCAATTTTATCTTTGAATACTTTGAACTTCTCAAAAGCTTCAGATTTGTCTTTTAAGAATGCAACCCACATCATCCTTGAAAAATCATCAATAAACAAAATAAAATACCTTTCACCATAGTATGATCGTGTTTGAGTAGGTCCACATAGGTCTGTATGTATCAGATCTAATTTTCTCTCTACAGAGTTCTGTTTACTCCTGAATGAGTTCCTCACATGCTTCCCCATCACACATTCCCTGCACATAGTATCAAATGGTCTTGCAATACTTGGAAGGTCTCTTACTTCCTTTACATTACTTATCTTGACTATGTTGTCAAAATTGATATGACAAAGTCTCTTGTGCCATAGCCAACTGTCATCCACTTTTTCAACAAAAAACTTACGTTAGAGTTAAGCTGAAAAACATTACCTTTGGTCTTTGAGCCTGATGCAATCATGTCTCCTTCTTTGTTGTTGATAATACAACTGTTGTTCTTGAATTCCAACTGATATCCTTTATCTAGCAGTTGTCCAACACTTAGTAATTTATGATGCAAACCATCAACATAAAGAACATCATCTGTCTTGTTCTTTCCATCTAAGGTGATAGAGCCTCTACCTATGATAGGTTTGGGAGTGTTATCTCCAAATCTAACCATGCCACCTTTGTACTTGATCAAATGAACAAATCTATCTTTGTCTCCTATCATGTGGTGTGAACATCCACTGTCTATGATCCAATCAATTCTAATGTCTACTTTGGAAACTAATGCTAATTCTTGTGCTTTCTTTTCATCTTCAATGTCCATTTCCTCTAACATTTTCTCAATGTCTTTAATGGCAATGAATCCAATTTCATCTTCTCCTGAGTCATCATTAGTTACACCATCTTCAGCATGATAGCATTCCTTAATATATTTGGGCTTGTAATTTGATCTGAACTTCTTGACTCTTTTAGGATGTTGGATGCAAAATGGCCAACTTTATTGCAAGAGAAACATTTGAATGGTAGTTGTCATTCATATTTTCCTTTACCTTTCCTTTCTTTCTTAGTAATCATAGCAATGATTTCTTCTTGGACATAAGCTATCTTATTCTCCCCTTGTGAGGATGTTGGCTTATCTGGGAACCTATCTGTAGTGTGTCCTAACTATCTACAATTGTAGCATTTCATTGAAGAAAAATGAGAACTTCTCCCAAAGCCTCCTGATCTCCCTCTACCACTGTTATAGGAACTTCTTCCTTTGTTATTGTATCCACCTCTATTATTTGTCTCTTGTCCTTGATTTACATATCTAGATTCACTTTTTCCTCTACTATCACTACCTCTTCCACTTGAACCTCCTCTATGGCCACCTCTATTGTCTCTACCTCTTCCTCTATTTCTTGAACTAGAATCTTGTTTCTTTTTTAGTTTCTCTTCCACTAGTCTGGCTTCTTTATTTTCTTTCACTGATCTAGTGAAATACTCTAAAATCCTCCTTCCATTAGAAGGTCTACACCTCATGCCCCTATTCTCTTGTAACACTGATTGGCACATACCAATCACCTCGCAATCTCCATTGTTGTTGCACTGCTCAGTAACCCTAGCCAGAATAGCTAGTACTCGCCTAGGGCCTGATTTTTTTTAGGATTCCCTTGCACACACACACACACACTCCACAATCCATATGTACAAATTATATACAAGTCTCTAATGGATTCCAAGTGGTCATGGAGTCTGAACCACGGGAACACCAAAGAAACCCATTCTTTACATGACTGGACCAAAACTGGCCAGTGAACTTACAAAACACAATAAATTTAACCAAACTTAACCAGAAAGTAAAAAATACTAAAATAATGCTAGAAATATCTTTGAAATCACATTTCAAACACTATCCATTCATTTATTCAGTCCATTCAATCCAATAAAGTGGTGGATGATGGCTTTGCAACTTAATTACATTGTAATCTTCTCCTTCTCACACACCAGTCCGTACAATACCAAATCTAACTGTCAGATTAGGGTTGGAAACACCTTATATACCTCTATCCCACATTTTTAGACCCTCTAGTCAGGATTTGGGCACCATAAGTGTCGATTCCTAAAAACTAGGAAATGTTGTCATGACAACTTTGACAACTTTTTGTGAAAATGACAATTTTCACATTTTGAGTGTCTTAATTGGTTCCAAACCTTACCAATTGACATCAAATGAATAGAAAAAAATAAAAACTTAAAAATCTTCCCATTTTGGGACTTTGGTCAACCCTTTGACTTTTGAGTTGACTTCTAGGTCTTAGACCCCTAGAATCAACTAGACTTAACAACATCAAACCCTAACCTTTCCTAACATTAACCACACTTCAAAATCACACTAGGGACTTTATATATTATTCTTTATTCTTGGATGGTTGGAAAAACCAACCTACAAGCCAAAATGTTTTAAGATCTCACTAAAGACCTTAGGGTGCTCCTGCACCAAACAACCTCCAGAGTAAACAATAAGAGATGAGATAATACAATAAGGGAAACCTCAAATGTACAAGTGAGATAGCACGATCGCACTAAAAAAACCAACTGATAGATCAAGAAAATGATCAGAAACCCAACTACAGATTGGTAACATGAAGAACAAAATAGTCCCACAAAGAAACTATAATAACTCCCACATGATGAAACTAAATGAGGTGTGATCATAGGAAATGATCCATCACAAAAAAATTAACACTCTACCTTGAACGTAACAAAACAAATAAGTACAGATCTATCACCAATAGAAACACTAGACTGAAAGAAAAATAGACTAACAATTGAAAGAAATTGTTTTTGGTTGATGCAAGATCACTTAGATCCCAAGATGTTGCTGCATCAAACACCCAGGGTAATTGAAAAGTGAGTCCCTCACTTTTTTGGATCCAAATTAAAACCAAATAGGTCAACCTTAGCCTAAGAAATTCATGAAGAATCCTTCACTGGTCTATCATTCCACTTGAAAATATATTCCATATATTGCTTACCTCTTGTGCTACGACCAACTCTACTATCCAAAATCTTCTCTATTTGTTCCAACTTCTTCTTAGGATACTATTGTCCAACCTCCGAATCCTCAATACCATCACCATCTGACTCATGATATTCATACAAATTATAAACATTGAAAACTAGTGATATATCCATATCCTCAAGTAATTCCACTTCATATGCATTCCTTGAATCAAATCTCCTCAAGATCTTACAACGACCAAACTTCTTCATCTTTAACTTATTATAAGTACCAATAGGAAATATACCCTTTTGTAAGTACACCATAAATTCATCTCCCACTTGAAATTCCTTATGTCTCCTCTTCCTATCTGCTCTCCTTTTATAAACTTGGTTCATTTCCTCCAAATGATGTCTCACTCCTTCATGTAATGACTTCATAACCTCAGAAAACTATTCTTCATCAACACTTGTCTTACCTTCATGACTGATATCCCTAAATTATACCACTCCCTTAGTATTAAAACCAATAACCACTTCAAATGGTGTCTTCCCTATTCTCCTATTTACTAAATTATTGTAAGAAAAATTTTCTTGAGGTAAAACTAAATCCCAATTTCCAGGCTTATCTCCAACTAAACACGTCAATAAGTTCCCTAAACTCTTTTTCAAAATATCTTCCTGTCCATCAATTTGTGGATGAAAATTAGAACTAAATTTCAAATCATGTTTCATCTTCTTCCAAAGTGACCTCCAAAAATAACCAACAAATCTATTATCCCTATTTGATACAATGCTCTTAGGTAAACTATGTAATCTCACAATCTCCTTGAAATAAAAATCAGCTACATGCACTACATCTATAGTCTTCTTACAGGGAATGAAATGTGTCATCTTAGAAAATCTATCTACAACCACAAAAATTGAGTCATAGCTTGTCTATTTTTTGGCAAATTGAGTACAAAATCCATAGTAATCTCCTCCCAAGGTCTAATTGGTACTTCCAAAGGTGTAGACAACCCCACATTCTAACTACTTCCTTTTGCAATTTGACATGCCTTACAAATCTATACAAAATTCCTGACATCCTTTTAAACTTGTGGCCAAAAGTAATTCTCGCTCACCAAAGATACTGTCTTATCAATGCCAAAATATCCTGCTCAACCTCCACTATGTTTCTCCTTAATTAGACTATCTCTCATGGAACTCCTAGGTATACATAACTGATTACCTTTAAACAACATTCTATCATGAATGGTATAGTCTAACCACTTACTTATATTTCCAATAGTAGGTTCTTTACAAGCCATCCAAGATTCAGAAAACTCTAGATCTTCCTCATACAAGGTCTTCAATTCATCAAAACCAAATACTTCAATATTCATCTCAATCAACAATGTCCTTCTTCTACTCAAATCATAAACAACTTTATTTCCCACACCACTCTTATGTTTCAACACAAAGGTATAACTCTGCATGAACTCAACCCATCTCATATTTCCCTGATTCAATTTACCTTGGCTACCCAAATACTTCAATGCTTGATGATCAGTATATAGTACAAACTCCCTAGGTAACAAATAATTTCTCCACTTCTTCAAATTTTAAATTATAGCACAAAATTCTTGATCATACACTGAATACCTTCTTTTAGCATCATTCATCTTCTCACTAAAGTAAGAAATAGGTCTCCCTTCTTGATTCAAAACATCTCTAATTGCATTTTCACTAGATTGATAGTCTACTTGAAATATCTTGTTAAAATATGGTAAAGATAATATCAGTTGCTCTGTCACATTCTACTTCAACAATTCAAAACTTCTTTGTGCTCCATGTTTCTATTTGAACTCTTTTCTATCTCTTCTCATAGTTTCAATCATCGGTCCACAAATTAAACTAAAGTTTCTGATGAACTTCTGATAGAAACTAGATAACCCATGAAATGTTCTTACTTCTCCAACACTCTCAGGTGTAGGCCACTCAAAACTGGCTTTCACTTTCTTAGGATCCATCTTCAATACATCAGAAAATATTACATATCCCAATTATACTAACTCATCTATCAGGAAAGTACACTTCGTAATGTTTATCAACAACTTCTCTTCTCTTAACCTTTGCAATACTTGTTTAACATGAAAAAATATTCCTCTTTTATTTTATTTAAGATCAAGATGTCATCCAAATACACAATGACAAACTTACCCAAAACTTTATTCAAGACTTCATTTATTAACCTCATGAAAGCACTAGGTGTGTTAGACAATCCAAATGGCATTACCAACCACTCATAAAGCCCTTCATTTGTCTTAAATGAAGTCTTCCACTCATAACCTTCTCTAATTCTAATCTAATGATATCCACTCTTCAATTCAATCTTGGTAAAATACTTAGCTCCACTTTAAAAACCCATCAAATCATCCATTCTTGGAAAAGGAAACTAGTCTTAATTGTATTCTAATTAATGGCTCTTGAATCGGTACACATCCTCCATTGTCCATCATTCTTAGGTGCTAATATAA
Organism: Thuja plicata; assembly: GCA_018584345.1. NCBI lineage: Eukaryota > Viridiplantae > Streptophyta > Pinopsida > Cupressales > Cupressaceae > Thuja > Thuja plicata. The sequence continues at coordinate 722,467 of MU226650.1, read as the reverse complement.
CAGGTACTGCACATGGACTCATACTTTCTCTGATCAACCCTCTCTGTAGAAAATATTGCTCTTTCCTATTGAGTTCGTCATTCTCTTATAGTATCATCCTATATGCTACTTTATTTTGTAAACTAGGTCCTGGTATCAAATACATGCAATGAATAATACTCCTTAGCGGTGGTAATCCATCAGGTACATTATCATATATGATGTCAGCATACTCATTCAACAATCTAGATATTTCCTTAGTATTTTCTTCTACCAAATCAATCTCCTTAGACTCCTTAGGTACTAAAGAAAAAGAAACATTATTGTGTCTCATGCTATCCAAAAACTTCCTGCCATCTACCAAACAGATTCTTGCACTGGTACATACTTCACTCTTAAGAGGTTCCTCTAAAGGAAACAAATTCTGTTTCATCCCATTAGCAACAATAGTGTAAAAATTCCTTCTACCATCATTTATGTATTTCCTATCATACAGCCATGGTCCACTCAACACGATATGACACACATCCATAGGCATAATATTATACAAAACCTCATCATAATGCTTCCCAATCTTAAATTTAACTAGGTATTGTTCACTTACCAGTACCTTATATTTATCTTGGATCCATGCAATCTTATATGGCTTAGGATGTTTCATCCTTTGCAACTTTAGTCTGTCAACTAACTCCCTTAAAGAAAGATTATCAGATCTTCCATTGTCTATGACAACATTAAACACCTTGTTTTGTACCTTACATCTTGTTCTGAAAAAATTATTCCTCTGTATAGATTCCTTCTCATGTTCTCCATGATATAGGATCCTCTTATTCATCAAGGTTTCACCTTCCTCTACTTGATTTTTTTTCACTGAACTGGTGGATTCTTCATCATCAAATGTTATTCTACTACTTCCCTCTACCTTCTTAGAGTTACCTTGTTTGCATTCAAAGACTCCATGTCATGCTTCACGACATTTGAAACAAGTGCCACTAAATTTCCTTCTTGCACCACTTCCTTTCCCTTCATTATGATAGGAAATCCTATCATTCCTCTTATATAGATTGGTGTCCTTAAATTCTAGCTCATTTTTACTCTAATCTATAGTAGATCTACCTCTACCTCTTTAAAATCTTCCACCTCTTCCTCTTTGTCTCTGCTCCTGCCTTTAGTTAAGCTTTTCTTTAGCCTTCAAGGACCACTTATAAGCCTCTTCCACACTCCTAATCTTCACTAGACTAAATTCATCTTGGATTGATATCCTTAAACCATTAAGGTAGAGAGAAACTTGTTCAGCTTCATCATCTACATGACCAGATCTAATGTTCAACTAGTAGAATTCTTCAGTGTAACTCTTAACACTTAGATCTTTCTGCTTCAAGTTCTGCAACTTTCTAAACAAACTTACTTGATATTCCTTAGCCAAAAACTTATCCTTTAACTTGTTCACCATCCTATCCTAAGATTTGATCTTGTCTTTACCTCTTATTTGTCGATCTATCTACAAATGTTCCCACCATAGGGATGCATGTCCTTTCAACTTGGTGTAAGAATACTTCACTTTCCTTTCTTTAATAGTCCCTTCAAGATCAAAATACATATCCATCTCTGATATCCAATCTATCAACTAATAAACATCTAGGTTACTATGATAATCAGGTGGATTGAAATGAGGGCTACAAATAACATTAGTCAATGCCCTAATTAATATGTCCTCTTCTTGATTTAACTTAGATTGTGCTTCATAATTTTCTCCCTTTGCTTCTTGATTCTGATTCATTTTATCACCTTCTTCATCACTTACATATTTTATATGTTTTCCTCTCCTCTGGGTTGTCTCTATTGCTTCTAATCTTGTACAAATTTGCCTCAACAAATCCAAAACAACTGGATCTGTGTGTCATGCTCCACCTCTATCATATTTCCTAGTCATCTTCACAATCCTTATTCATTGTAGGTCGAATCCTCTCAACCGCCACCCCACAAGAAAACCCTAAGGATGAAAAACCTGGCTCTGATACCACTTGATGTAGTCAAGGATGGATAAACCTCAAAAGATCAGTCTGATCCTTCAGCCATTACAACACAATGGAAATAACAAGAACAAAAAACCGACAATGAGAAAATGAGAGATCAGCCTTCACTTATGATTGGTGAATCAATTACAATAGATCTGCAACATGCAATCTCACATGCCAAACATACATGCCTGATTAAGATCAAAAATCTCTTACAAAACCTAGCCAACTTGTGCTAGATAATCTTATTAAAAATCTATTATCCCTTAGGAATAAGTCCATAAGATTAAATAGCAACCACAACATCTCGTCGGCCTCAAAAAGATCACATTTTCCAAGAATAGGAAAATGTGTTACAACAAATAGGTCAGGACCCAAAACAAATGGATCAACCTCCAAAGTAAACAATAAGAGATTTGATCATACAATAAGGTTGGCTTCAAACATATAAGTGAGCTAGCATGATTGCACTTAGAAAAACCAACTAGTAGATCAAGAAAATGATCGGAAACCCAACCACAGATTAGTAACATGAAGAACAAAATAGTCTTGCAAAGAAACTGCAATAATTCCCACATAATGAAACTAAATGAGGTGTGATCATAGGAAATTATCCATCATGAAGCCATGAACACTCTTCCATGACTGCAACCAAAAAGAATAAGTACAGATCTATTACCAATAGAAATACTAGACTGAAAGAAAATGTTTTTGGTTGATGCAAGATCGCTTAGGTCCCAAGATGATCCTACATTAAGTGAAAAGGAAGTTAAGATGGTAGGATAGAGGAATTGTCTTCCCTAAAGGATATATTAGTATAACACCAACATCAGAGCTAGTTTGATATCTAGATCCATCAAAGTATGACTCCCAAGTGTCATCAATATCTATGGAAAGAATAAATTCATCAGGAAAAGTAGTTGGATTATAAGTAGTATCAGGTGAAGGAGCCTCCACCTAATGATCAGTTAAAGCTTGTCCTTTGATTTTTTTTTGAGAAATAAATTTGAGATCAAATTCACTTAACATCATCACCCATTTTGCAAGACGTCCAGAAAGATCAGTCCTAGAGAAAATATTCTTTAAAGATAAAACTTTATGATAACATGAATTTTAGCTTTAAGGAGATAATGCTTTAATTTTTTAGTAGAAAAGACTAAAGTAAGGCATTGTTTTTTTTATCGAAGGTTATCAGATTTAATAGTCAAGCAAGTATGACTTATGTAATACATAGGCCACTCTTTTCCATTTTGATCATGCTGAGCTAAGTTAGGTGCAAGAGTATGAGAAGAAGAAAAAGTGTAGATCAAATGGTTGATTAGGTAAAGTTGGCTATAATATAGGAGGATTAGTAAAATGTTATTTAAATTCCTCAAAAGCCTCTTTTTTTATTAGTCTTCATTCCATGCAAATGTGTTATCTTTCTTTTATAAATGTGTATAAATGCATATAAATATTTCTAAATGTTTACAAATGTGTATAAATATTTGTAAATGTTTATAAATGTCTATAAACGTATATGAATGTTTTCTGGTAGCTAGCTCACTACTTGCGAGAAAGAGAGCTGGCTATTGGTGTTGTTGGTACTGCTACTGGAGCTTACAGATCAACTATTCTAATGGAGAAGGCAATTTGAATTATTCATGTCATGGGTGCATGAAGGTGGTAGGTTTCAAGAAAGAAGTATGTATAAATATTTATAAATGTTTACAAATATGTATAAATATTTATAAATGTTTATAAATGTGTATTAACATATATGAATATTTACAAATGTGTATAAATATTATAAATCTGTATAAATATTTACATGTGTTTATAAATGTATAAAATTGTTTATAAATGTTTATAAATGTTTATAAATGTGTATAAATATATAAAAACATATATAACTATATATATAAATATATATAAATATTTATAAATGTGTATAAATATTTATAAATATGGATAAATATTGAGGAGCGAAAAAACTTGGTCTGCAACTTGGAGGTTGCTGACATACATGGCCTCTCGGCCTGCTGAGAATTAAATGCATCCCCCATTTTTCTACCCTAAATGCAACTATGGCTACTCATTCTCTTGGTGTGGATTATAACAACTGTGGTAAGACATTTAAGCAAGCACTGAGCGAGGAAGTAATTATACCACAAGAGACAAGATTCATTATTGATGGTGGACAAGCAGCCCGAGCAGGAGGAGGAACCAAAAATGGAGTTGAGAAATATAGTCCTACTACTATATGTATCATTAAGCCTAATTCTTATATGTTAATTTCTATAGAGAAAGAGAAGGACTCTCTTAGGAATACTGCAATTTTTCTAGCAGCCCAAGATGTTCATAGACTCCTGTCGAGAACCTTCCTCAATGACTGGCTTCACAATATTTGGGGGAGAAAACTTGGGTACCATTTCTCCTTTCTTTGAATGGTCTAGAAAGGAATTTTTCTGATATTCATTAAAACCCCAAATCCCAGAAGGAGATCATTACCAGACAATTTTGGAAGATCGACAATGCCAACTTTAGGGCATTGCCTTGGATGCCCAACGCTGCCCATAACAAAGTATTGGCTCTTTCGAGCCCCTGCTGGATTACCCTAGGTAGCATCCCACCATTCCTATGGAACATTATCCCTCAAGCCCTAGAACCCTTTGGCATGGTCCTCAGAGTTGAAAAAACTAACATGCTTCTTCCCCACACAGATGCTAGAGTTCTGATCATGATCAACCCAGGGATTGACCTCTCAGGAGAAATTGTTTTTGACCTAGATGGACACAACTATAATTTCCCAATATCCTTCCTAGGAGGACTTATTTCATGCTTCCTATGCATAAGGGAAGGCCACATGAGGCATGAGTGCCAACTATTGAATAAAAGGAAGATTACCCTGAAAACTAATGCAAGGAGAAAGGTTGTCCCTAAACCAGCCACTGATAAAACAAACTCTCATGCTCCCCATCCTGGGAGTTCTAAAAACCTTGATGTTAGTATCCTAGTATAATCTGATGCTATTGCAGCATCCTTCAATGAACTCGGGAGGACCTTCAATAATGAGACTTGTCGGATCCCTCCCTCTAATATGAGATTTGAAGAGTTAATTGACCTCTCACAAGTTGAGAACCTAGATTTTGGGTTGAAGCCAGATAATCCCACACCCAACCAAAGAAGCTTGAATTCCCAACAAATTTTCCTTAAAATGATTAAGAAGATATCATCCCACATGAGGAGGGATCCTAGTCCTCCATGTAGAGACTCTGGGCCATCCAATTTAGAGTGTACAAACCAAAACTTAGAGAATTCCACTAATAGTTGTGCATATGGTGCTTTGGAAGCCATCAGGGATTCCTATGACAAGGATGATAGACTTAACAATGTGTCTATTATATTAATTATTGGCCCTACAAACCACAAGCCTCCTAAGGTTGAGAACCCTCCCCTTCATGTGAAGAACCTCTGAGAGGATGAGAAGTGGGAGTCCCCTAAGGATTGTAGGGAGGCTAAACAACTGGAGGAAGTGGAGACTAAAGAGATGGAGTTGGCCATAGTAAGTTTTGAAGGGAACGGTCCTTCTAAATATACCTTCAAGGCTAAGAAGAAGCTCAGAAAACCCCAATCCAGGATGCTAGTTTTGGACAAGTTTGGGAGGGGGGATCTTGCTAAGGAAGATGAAGGGACTCCCAAGATTAAAAGGAAGAGAGGCAGATGTAACAATCATATCTCTAGTATCAAGCCACTGAAAATACAAAAGAGAAGTCTTCCCAATTGTTTTAAGAGCTTCCAAGCTCCCATGGAAGAGGAATCCTAATAATGCAATGGACTTTAAACTCATATCTTGGAATGTGAGGGGACTGGAGTCCCCAAACAAGAAGTATGTAGTCAAGAGATTCATAAGAATGCAAAAAGGAGTTGAATGCCTATTGATCCAAGAAATCAAAGCAGTAGGATTTTCCTTGGATGTTTCCTTAAAGTGCATATGATAAGATGCTAGGAGTGTGTTTACCAATCATCAAAAAGGTAAGGGAGGGAGTGCCATACTTATAAATCCTAGATGGGCTAATAAAGTCACAAACTGGGGGTGTTCCCCATGTGATAGGATTGTTTGGGTCATCCTTATGCATAACAATGTTGAATTTGGAATTTGTTCAGTTTATGCACCAAATGATCACTATGATAGAATTAAACTATGGGAGTGGATGTGCAACATGAAGGATATTCCCTGGGTTGTAGTTGGAGAATTCAACATGGTGGAGTCCGCCTAGGATAAAGGATGTGGGACTAGGATGGAGTGGAAAGGAAATGAGAAGTATTTCTAGACTAAAATGACTAGTAAGATTAGAATTTTTTACCCCCTAGCAGGAAAGAGAAAATAATTCCAAGTAATTTGGCATACTTGGTCTACCTACCAGAAGGGAAACAAAATGATATACTATAGGCTAGATAGAGTATATTTCAATAAATACTTCTTAAGTTTTAGGAAGGAGAGTAATGGAGTCTATTTAAGAGTGGTCCCCTACTCCCTATCAAACCACCACCCTGTAGTAAGTTCTATATTTCAAATAGGGAGCTCCCCTATCACCAAAAGAGGAGGGCAATACTTTTTCCTTAATACAACATTATTTTTTAACAAGGAAATCAAGTTTTCTATCCTCATAATTAGATGGTTCAATCATGGGGTGAGCAGACATCAGAGTGCTATTAATAGATGGAATCAATGCACTAATAGTTGGAAAAATGTGTTCCAAGTGGCTGGGAAGAAAAGGGCTAAAGACTCAAGGAGAGTGGAATCAAAGCTACCATCTAAAATTTGTCAAGGAGAACACAACTGCCAATTGGATACAACCAAAGGAGAAGCTAGACTCAGTCAAGTTTGGGCTAGAGACTCATTAAGGAAAGTGTAGCAACACAAGATTATTGGTGCTAAGATTAGGGCTAGAGACAACTGGATCAATGAAGGGGACATGGGATCAAGATTATTCTTCCAAATCCTGAAGGATAAGGAGGCTAAGAATAGCATTGAGTGCATATGTCTGGAAGATGAGGCCCTAACATGTCAAGAAGGAATCCTTCAAGCTTTTGTAGACTACTATACCAAACCATTTGCATCAGAGGAGTTAGACATAGATATGGTGGAGAGGAGGAACAAGATCAAGAATATCATCCTCCCAACTCAAGGAGGAAGACTCGGCCTCTTTGAGCAGGCTGATCTTAGTGGAGGATATTAATTATGCCATAGAAAATATGAGCAACAAGAAATCCCCTGGCCCATATGGGCTTCCTATTGAATTCTACAAGGACAACATAGAATGGATTGGGTAGGACCTATTATAGGTATACAAGGAGGCTTTTGAGATGCTCACTGGAATCAAAAATCAATACTGGCTGCATCAAAATTACACCCAAGGAGGGGGATAAAGCCATGATTAAGAATTGGCGACCTATTACTGTTGCCCTTTTTTTTTTCCACTCTGTGCATTTGACCTGGTTTGCCCTGTCTGGTTTCTTTTGTCTTGTTTTTCTAGGGTTTCAGATCCTCACTAAAACCCTAAACCCCCTGGAAAGCCCTAGCAATCAAGTGTTAAACGATATATCTTGAAACCCTAGGCCATGTCTTCTATTTCATCGTTACCTTTTTCCAATCACTTAGAGCATGTGCTTATTTTTAGTCGCTTGATCGCTTTGCCTCAGGGAATATTCCTATTTTCTCTCCCAACTTTGCTTTTTTCCTTGTCGCGTAGTCTAGTGATCTTTTGGAATATTCCCCAGATGTCTTCTGACTTGGCTACAAGTCTTTGGTTGCATGATCGCCAGATATATCATAAGCCTTGGTGGAGGGTGGGTCCCAAGTCTTTGGTCGCTTGATCACAGTGAAATTTGTTTCAAGTTATTAAGTTGCGCGAGTGCGCGACGAGCTACCAATCTCGGTTGTCGTGCAATCACGATCTATTCTTGCCCAGGTCCCATCCGTTTCTGACTGTGCGACAAGCTGGAGAATAATTTCATCGCGCACTCGCCGAGTAGAAGAGATGAGGATGATATCAGTCACGAGCATGCGATAAGCAAAGAGGATCTCATCGCGCAGTCGCTGATCAAATTGAGTAAATGGGAAAGTGCTTGCGAGTACGCGACAAGAAGAAAAAAAGTGCTCATTGCTTAATCACTGATGTTTTAAGGACGTCAGAGACCAGCTCATGACTGAGCGATTGGTAAAAGAAAAGGCCTCGTCGCGCAGTCGCCGATCAATCAAATGAAAGAAGAAATGGCTCACGACCGTGCGATTAATGAAGAGATAGCTGCTCGTCGTGGGATCGTGGCACATTTAAGGGCATCCTCAGTTTTATTGCGACCAGGCGACAGCCATCCAATGCAAAGCTCAAAGGATCTAATGGTGGTCACTAATTCTGGTGATCAAAGTGCCCTACAGAGAAGGTACTCCCGATTCAGTGACAAGGGTCAGTCGAGATGTCGCTAGAAAGATTGAAGGACACATAAAAAATGTTAAGAAAAGTCAAAGGGCTCGGTGCTGGGTTCTCCCGAATTGGCGACTAAGTGTGGTCGCGTGGTCTCGAGATAGGAAGATAGCATCTGGCGATCAGGCGACAAGCCGTGGCAGTTAAAGATGGCAGTTAGGCGCTGGGTCGCTTGAAGAAAGGTGAGTTAAGTGAAATGCCTCGCGACTTCGATTTCACACAGTCGGGATGTCACTGGATCTGGCTCGAGTTAAACAGAGGTAAAAAGGTTCTTTGTCGCCAGGTCGTGAGAATTTACCATGGTTAAGGTTTGATGCTCGCGACAAAGAGACTGGCCGTTGGTCGCATTATCGCTGGACTTTGAATTTGAATATTTGGTGGCAGATTTGGCACTGTGAATGCTTGGCAGCCATGGTTCCTCTGTGCTCGTGTTCCAGAATTGATCAGGGAGGTTTCAGTTGCAGAAGGCCATGCATATTGAGTCTGTTGATCCCAGATTTAGATTTTTTTGACGTCAGTGGAGAAATAGAAGATTCAAAGACGTGGAGGGAGATACAGAGTCCCATCAGGAATTTATTGCTCTCGGGTGCAGTTGGCAAAGGCCACGGTCATGATCGAGGACTCATTGATGAATTTGAGCGGTGGCCGTCAAGGGTCACTTCTCATCCTGGGGGACTGTGATCAGTTGGTGGGCATTCATGATAGAGGGTTACTTGCAGAGTATAACTGATTTTATCCAAGTTGCTTGTTCACGATGCATAATCAAGTACAGGGATGGGCGCAAGATAGAGGATCAGATCTGATCAATTCACCTTGATACACATTTATGACCAGATTAGATTTTGTACTAGGGTCAATTATTACATTGTAAATCTGTAACCCTAGCTAGGTTTTGGACTCCTGCCTGCGTGCATGGGAGTATTTAAAGTTTTTTTAGAGCCTTAGTGCGGAGGAGATTTTGGCATTTTGTAAAGAGAATTTGTTCTCTCTTGGAGTTATCTATGGCATTCTTTCTGCCCTCTGGCTTTTACATTCTGTAATCTTCTCATTGATCATGCAAACTATTGGAAGTACTTTGTGATAATTCTTCATATCCCTATGCTTCCTTGTTTGTATCATCTCTTATTGGATCAAATTTATGAATGTGATTAATGGAAATTGGGGTTCCTAGTCCCTCTCATTTTCTGCAATTCTGTGTGTTACTGTGTTTGATCTGATTTAGATGTTTTGTGGGTATACTTCAGCCCCTAGCAGTCTTGTCTCATTCCTACATCTGGTTGTAGA
>MU226650.1:480177-496393 GCA_018584345.1 Thuja plicata | reverse complement strand
AAGGACATTAGATAGAATAATTTATTGAGTAGATAGTTTTTGAATTTGAGCTCTAGTGTTTATTGTAGTTGATTAAGGGAAAGTACTATCTTGTAAATAATTAAAGATTAGAGAATACCATTCATCTAAATCAAAAGTAAAGCCACAAGAAACATGACCAGAGATTTTAGAAATAATAGGATCCACAAGGTTATATATAGAAAATTGACAACTCTCAGCATGATCATCAAATGAAATAAAAGAAACAACACTTGTCATCGCATCAATGTGTCTATTATCTTTCTAAAGTAGAGAACTAATATAATAAGAACTAAATTTTTTTAGTATAGATAAGGAAAGGAAATGATATTAAGATAATTTATAATTCTTGTTTCGATAAGTACCATTAATTTATTTCAAAACCATTTGTGAGTCTCCAAATATATAAACATGGTTCACGTTAAGGAATAAAGTCGCATTTAGTCCAGGGATAAGGGCTTAATATTCTGAAATGTTATTAGTGATGATGTATTCAAGGATGGAGAAACCTAAAAAGATCTATCTGATCCTTACAACCATTAAAACATAATGGAAATAACAAGAACAAGCCAACAATGAGAAAATGAGAGATCAACCTTCACTTATGATCTATGAATCAATTACAATAGATCTGCAACATGCAATATCACATGCCAAACATACAAGCCTGATTAAGATTAGAAATCTCTTACAAACCCTAGCTAAGATACACTAGATAATATTATGAAAAAACTCTTATCCCTTAGGAACAATTCCATAAGATTAAATAGAAACCACAACATCTAGTCAGCCTCTAAAAGATTACATTTTCTAAGAATAAGAAAATGTGTTACAACAAATAGGTCAAGACCCAAAATAACTGGAACAATGATGGGGAGATCCTCTCCTAGAGCCTTCTATCTCTCTCCAAGTCCTTCTCTACCCCAACTAGAGGATACTCTCCTAATCCCCTAACTCACTAGGAACTCTCCACCAATTTCAACTCCTCTCTATACTCCTCTCCATAGCCTTCTTGCATCCATGGTTCCACTATCCTCCTGCCCCTCCTATGGTGTCAAAAACTTAGGGATTGATTTCCCTACTCCCCTTAGGTCTTATCCCACCTCTAAGGATTCAATTTTGTGAATTCCCCATTCTTTTTCCAAACAGGTTCTAAAATCAAGCCTTTTAGGCCTTGTAGCCCTTTTAGGCCTATTAGCCCTCCAAAACATAGAAAAGGTGATTTCTCTCCTAAAAACCCTTAACAAACCTAGAAAAAAATCCCATATTCCTTGTGGGTTTTTCTCCCCTTTAGGATTTTCTAGGTCTATGGTCTCAATACTGTCCGTACCATAGACTTTTGCCAAACCCTTAAAAATAAGGGTTTCTAGGGCATGAATACTATTCTGGCTTCTTTCTCTTCTTTCACTGATCTAGTGAACTCCTCTAAACTCCTCCTTCCATCAAAAGGTTTGCACCTCATGCCCCTACTCTCCTCTAACACTGATTGGCACATACCAATCACCTTGCAACCTTTATTGTTGCTGCACTGCTCAGTAACCCTAGCCATAATAACTAGTACTTATTAGAATAGTCCCAAGGAATAACTGAGGAGGGGGGGGGGGGGANCTTGCAACCTTTATTGTTGCTGCACTGCTCAGTAACCCTAGCCATAATAACTAGTACTTATTAGAATAGTCCCAAGGAATAACTGAGGAGGGGGGGGGGGTGAATCAGTTATCAACTAGTTTAATTCTTTTATCCAATTAATTACAAAATAACATTAAGCATTAACACATTCAGATAACACAAGATAGAACACAAAAATTTTGGTTACGGGGAAACCAAATAGGTAAAAACCCTGGTAGGAATTAGCACCCACAAAGAACCGTACTTGACTATAATAATCCCTATTAGAAGATCTTGCAACCATGTTAGGAGTTGTTATTTATAATGCAATAAGTATAGATACCTAGTTAAGGGTCAGACCCTGTTAGGAGTCTTTTACAAATAACCCTGTTAGGGATGAGGACTCATTGTCCAAAAGCTCACGACTAAAATGATGAAGGTTGCAACCTTCAGTAAAATAGGTATACACTATATCTGATAAATGAACTATTTGAGTAGACCTATTGTCTTGATCAATTCCAATGAATTGTAATCTTCTTCTTCTTCACATAGATTTTCAACTTCTACTGTCTAACTTTCTGCTCTGCTCTGTCTTATCTTTTTCACTTCATTTTTCACTCTTAGTGATCACATTTGAACTGCTATATGTATCTTCACCAAGGATAAGGTCATGAAGGATTTAGGAAACACTTCATAAACTTCCATGTTGGCTTAACTAAGCACGAAATCAAAATTAGGACCACAGAACTCAAGATGAGTGGACATGTCACTTCATATAGTCGGCTTTACCAATTTAACTCAAACATCATGCTTCAGTTACAACATGTTTGGCGCCTTTGGATAATCATCATTAAATCATAACTAAAGATGAATACAAACACATATATCCTGAAGATAGGTGCAACTCAAGAAACAATGTAGATATGTCAGCTCTTAATAGATAATCTCCAAAAACTGTAACTGCCAAAACAGATTAACATATCTCCACTAAAAATGCTTATCTGAATCTGCATGAATGCAATAGAAACAAGAACATGTCTACACCATGGAAATAAACATGCATGAATCCAAAACATCTGTACTAATAATTTCTTACAGGACACTGGTGTATATTATATTTTGTCATCAATGACAAACATACAATCAACTATTTGCATAGAAGCGAATCTCCAACAATCTCCCCCTTTGACATTGATGGAAACATATGATTAAAAACACCATCAACTCAAAAGTGATTCCTTTATTTTTACAATCTTATCAATCCTCAACAAAGGTTCCTCTTCACTGCTGCAGCTCCTTAGACTATGTTTTTTATTTTCAAGACTATATACTCCCCCAGATTATATGCTTTGCCTTACTAATACTCCCCCTTTGACATCAATGGAAAAGGGTGCCATACACAAATAAGCACAGGTACTACTCCAGAAGTAAAGTAGTCAACCATTCATCAGTCACCAAGGAGTGATGTTCTTTGCTGCAAATTATAATCAAACTCAGGAAAGGGAATTACTCCTAGCTTCTCCCTGAGATACTCAAAAGTATCTTTTGATAGAGGATTTGTAAAAATATCTGCTAACTATTCTTTAATGCTCACATAATCCAATTTTACTTCTCTGTCTACATCTTTTTCTCTTAGAAAATGATATTTGATCTCAATGTTTTTTTTCTTTGCATGCATCACAGGGTTCTTTGACATATTGATTGTGCTAGTGTTATCACAGTGAATAAAAATAGGATAATCAATCTAAATACCAAAGTATTTAATCATCTGTTTGATCCAACCCATTGTTGAACAATTCAATGCTGCTACAACATACTCAGCTTCTGTTGTTGACTGAGAGATACAATTCTTCTTCTTGCTTGTCCAAGTAACCAACCTGTATCCAAGAAATACTACTCCTCCTAAGGTACTCTTCCTATCATCAATAGAACCTACCTAATCTACATCTGTATACATATGAAGTTGTATATTATCTAAGTTAGGATACTATAAACCATAGTCTATAATCTCCTTTAAGTATCTGAATATTCTTTTTATTTCCATTGGGTGATTTTGTTTAGGTTTAGCTACAAATCTTCCAATGATGCCAACTGCATTGGAAATATCTGGTCTAGATTGAGTAAGATATATGAGTTTTCCAATCATAGACTTGTATAGTGTCTTGTCAACAACTATGGAATCATCATCTTAAGAAAGATTTCTTCCTGTTATCATGGGGGTGCTTACTGGTTTGTAATCTTCCATTTTGAAAGTCTTCAATATCTCCTTCACATACTCAGACTGATTTATGAATATGCCTTTGTCTATTTTTTTTACATTCAATCCCAAAAAATATTTGATAGGTCCAATCATGCTCATTTCAAACTCACTTTGCATCTCTTTGGTGAATTCTTCACTAATCTTGTCATTACCTCCAAAGATAATGTCAGCTATAAAGATAGCACCAAGTAGTAATCCTTCATCAGTCTCTCTTATGAATAAGTTACACTCTGCTGCTCCTTTTCTGAATCCTATCTTTGTTAAGTAACCATCAAGTCTCTCATACCATGCTCTGGGGGCCTGTTTAAGTCCATAGAGTGCTTTCTTTAGCCTGCATACCATGTCTAGTTTGTCTGATAAATTAAATCCTTCAGGTTGTTCTATGTAGACTTCTTCCTTCAAGTCACCATTCAGAAAAGCTGACTTGACATCCATCTGATATACTTTAAAGTTATTGAATATTGCATAGGCCAAGAAAAATGTTATAGCTTCCAATCTACTCACAGGGGCAAATGTATCAGTGTAGTCTATTCCTTCTCTCTGCGCATATCCTTTACATACTAGTCTTGCTTTTTTTCTTACCACTATACCTTCTTCATTCATCTTATTCCTAAATATCCACTTTGTTCCAATCAAATTTTTGTCACGAGGTCTAGGGACCAGTTCCAATGTATCATTCTTGATTATCTGATCTAATTCTTCTTGCATAGGACTTTTCCAATATTAATCATTGAACACATCTTCACCACTTAAGGGTTCAATCTGTGAAAGTAAGCATACCTCTTCATCAACGGTTGAACCTTTTTCTTTGGATCTTGTCAAGACTTTAGTGCTCTAGTCTCCAATGATGTCTTCCTTAGAGTTGTATTTGGATGTGTATTTTGAGTTTTTAGGAGTGACACTCTCATCTATAATATGTGATTCTTATTTACTTGGTTCAAGATTTTTGCATGAAACATCAATACAGTCAAACATTTCTTCAATAACTGTGTCCTTACTGATGGGTCTGGGTTCATGTTCAATCATGGGAGCACATTCATAGTATCTTTCTTGAATCATAAAATTATCATAAATCTTCACATGATTACATCTATAGGCTTTTCTTTTAGTAGAGTAACCAAGAAAAATACCTTCATCTCTTCTAGCATCAAACTTGCCAATACTATCATCTCTCTTGATTCCAAAGATTCTGAAGTATTTTACAGTAGGTACATTACCAAACCAAAGTTCATAAGGTGTCTTTTCTGCACCTTGCCTTAATTGAATTCTATTGATAGTATAGACTGTTGTATTGACCACATCTCTCCAATAGGTATGAGCAACCTTTCCTTCAATTATGATAGTGAACACTGTGTCAAGTATTATTCTATTCCTTCTTTCTGCAATCTCATTCTTCTGAGGGGTTCTAAGTGCACTTAACTATCTTTTGATTCCATGTTCTTTGTAGTAATCATAAAACTGGTCAGAGGTGAATTCTCCTCCTCTATCTAATCTCAAACACTTTATCTTCAATCCAGATTCATTTTCAACTTTAGCTTTGAATACTTTGAACTTCTTAAAAGCTTCAGATTTGTCTTTTAAGAATGCAACCCACATCATCCTTGAAAAATCATCAATAAACAAAATTAAATACCTTTCACCATAGTATGATCTTGTTTGAGTAGGTCCACATAGGTCTGTATGTATCAGATCTAATTTGTTCTCTGTAGAGTTCTGTTTACTCTTGAGTGAGTTCCTCACATGCTTCCCCATCACACATTCCCTGCACATAGTATCAAATGGTCTTGCAATACTTAGAAGGTCTCTTAATTCCTTTACATTAGTTATCTTTACTATGTTGTCAAAATTGATATGACAAAGTCTCTTGTGCCATAGCCAACTGTCATCCACTTTTGCAAAAAAACAACTTACTTTAGAGTTAAGCTAAAAAACATTACCTTTGGTCTTTGATCCTGATGCAATCATGTCTCCTTCTTTTTTGTTGATAAAACAACTGTTGTTCTTGAATTCCAACTAATATCCTTTATCTAGCAATTGTCCAACACTTAGTAAATTATGATGCAAACCATCAACATAAAGAATATCATCTATCTTGTTCTTTCCATCTAAGGTGATAGATCCTCTACCTATGATAGGTTTGGGAGTGTTATCTCCAAATATAACCATGCCACCTTTGTACTTGATCAAATGAAAAAATCTATCTTTGTCTCCTGTCATGTGGTGTGAACATCCGCTATCTATGATCAAGTCAATTATGATGTCTGCTTTGGACTAATGCTAATTCTTGTGCTTGCTTTTCAACTTGAATGTCCATTTCCTCTAACATTTTCTCAATGTCTTTAATGACAATGAATCCAATTTCATCTTCTCCCAAGTCATCATTAGTTACACCATCTTCAGCATGATAGCATTCCTTAGTATATTTGGGCTTGTAATCTGATCTAAACTTCTTGACTTTTGTAGGACACTTGGATGCAAAATGGCCAACTTTATTGCATGAGAAACATTTGAATGGTAGCTGTCCTTCATATTTTCCTTTACCTTTCCTTTCTTTCTTGGTAATCATAGCAATGATTTCTTCTGGTTCTGTATCCACTTCTTTTTCATTATTACTAGAGTTGCTCAAGAATTTCTTACCATGGATTGAGGCTTTAAAGGTTGTTTCACTCTTAGGTTCAATCTTCAATATTGATATCTCAAATGCAAATATTTTTCTGATCAAGGTCTCTCTCTTGAATTCTTTTGAGAATTTCATGGTTTCATCTAAGATGTTTATCTTGCTTTCATAATCTGCAGTTAGTGTGGTCATTAGTTTGTCCATTATGTCTTCTTCCAAAATTTCTCCACCATTGTTCCTGATTCTTGATACTACTTCATTAATCCTCTGATTGTAAGCTCCGATCTTTTCTTTAGGTAGCATTTTTAAGTTATTGTATCTTTTCTTCCATGTCTTTCTACGTGCATTCTTATCTTGGATGTCTCCTTTAAACATATCTTCCAAGTATTTCCATATAGAATAAGCTTTATCTTCCTTTTTGATCTCAAAGAATTCACTGTCGGATAGGGCACTGATTAGGGCTTCTTTGGCAATAGCATTCTAAGTGAATACTTCCTTTTGTTTAATAGTAGAGTCTTCTTCTGCAAGATCTTTCAAAGTAGGAACATCAATTTCTTGTGTAGCAACCTCATAGATCTCAAAACCAACGCATTGTAGATGTGTTATCATTTTGTTCTTCCAGTCAAGATAATTCTCTCCATCAAACTTAGGAATCTCTTTCCTAAAGTAAACCATCTGATCTACCTTAAGATGTTAGGCTTTCTCTCCAAGGTACTTGGCTCTGATAACAACTATTGGAATAGTCCCAAGGGATAACTGAGGGGGGGGGGTGAATAAGTTATCAGCTAGTTTAATTATTTTCTCCAATTAATTATAGAATAACAATAAGCATTAACATATTCAAATAACACAAGATAGAACACAAAAATTTTGGTTACAGGGAAACCAAATAGGTAAAAACCCCAGTGGGAATTATCACCCACAAAGAACTATACTTGAGTATAATAATCCCTGTTAGAAGATCTTGTAACCCTGTTAGGGGTGAGGACTCACTGTCCAAAAGCTCATTGCTAAATTGATGAAGGCTGCAACCTTCAGTAAAATAGATATAAAATATATCTAATAAATGAACTATTTGAGTACACCTACTATCTTGATCAGTTCCAATGAATTGTAATCTTCTTCTGCTTCTTCACATAGATCTTCAACTTTTACTGTCTAAATTTCAGCTCTGCTCTATCTTATCTTTTTCACTTCATTTTTCACTCTTAGCGATCACATTTGAACTTCTATATGTATCTTTTCCAAGGATAAGGTCATGAAGGCTTTAGGAAACACTTCATCAACTTCCATGTCATCTTAACTAAGCACACAATCAAAATTAAGACCGCACAACTCAAGATGAGTGGACGCATCACTTCATATAGCCGGCTTTACCAATTTAACTCAAAAATCACGCTTTAGTTACAAAATGTTTGGCACCTTTGGATAATCATCATTAACTCATAACTAAACATGAATACAAACATGCATATCCTAAATATAGGCACAACTCAAGAAACAATTTAGATACTTCGGCTCTTAACAGATAATCTCCAGAAATTGTAACTGCCAAAATAGATTAACATAACTCCACTGAAACTGCTTATCTGAATCTACGTGAATGCACATAGAAACCAAAACATGTCTACACCATGGAACTAAACACACATGGCTCCAAAAAATATATACAGATAATTTCTTAAAGGACATTGTTGTATATTATATGTTGTCATCAATGACAAACATACAATCAACTATTTGCACATAAGCAAATCTCCAACAGTACTCGCCTAGGGCCTGATTGTTTTCAAGCTTCCCCTACACACACACTCTCCACAAGTCATATGTACAAATTATATACAAGGCTCTAATGGATTCCAAGTGGTCATGGAGTTTGAACCACGGGAACACCAAAGAAACCCATTCTTTACATGACTGGACCAAAAATGGCCAGTGAACTTACAAAACACAATAAATTTAACAAAACTTAACCAAAAAGTACAAAATACTAAAATAATGCCACAAAGATCTTGGAAATCACATTTCAAACACTATCCATTCATTCATTCAGTCCATTCAATCCAATAAAGTGGTGGATGATGGCTCTGTAACTTAATTACACAGTAATCTTCTCCTTCTCACACACCAGTCCGTACAATACCAAATCTAACTATCAGATTAGGGTTAGAAACACCTTATGTACCTATATCCCACATGTTTAGACCCTTTGGTTGGGATTTGGGCACCATAAGTTCCGATTCCTAAAAACTAGGAAATGTTGTCATGACAATTTTAAAAGTTGTCATGACAACTTTGACAACTTTTTGTCAAAATGATAATTTTCACATTTTGAGTGTCCTAATTGGTTCGAAACCTTACCAATTGACCTCAAATGACTAGAAAACAATAAAACCTATAAAAAATTCCCACTTTGGGACTTTGGTAAACCCTTTGACTTTTGAGTTGACTGCTAGGTCTTAGACCCCTAGAATCAACTAGACTTAACAACATCAAACCCTAACCTTTACTAACATTAACCATAGTTCAAAATCACACTAAGGAATTTATATTTTAGTCCTTATTCTTGGATGGTTGGCCAAACCAACCTAAAATAAAAAATGTATTAAGATCTCACTAAAGACCTTAGGGTGCTCCTGCACCATCCTCCCCCTGCAACAAGAAAGTCAAGGTACCTATGGTGTCAAGAACTCCTCATTGATTCCATGTTTCTTGAAGTCACCCTCAACTATCCAAGTGGCTTTTGACTCTGGTTGTTGTCTCCACTTCACTAGATGCTCCATATAGACTTTGTGTCTTGTTTTCTTCTTCACCCTTGAATCCAATATCTTCTCCACTTGTGGCTTGACTTGTTCCAGAGTCTTGAACTCTCCCATGTCCTTATGCACCTCTGTACTGTACTAAAACTCATCCATCTCTGGCCCCTTATACTTGTTCAAATCTTTCACATTGAAGATTGGAGAAATTGACATCTCCTTGCGAAACTCTACCTTATAAGCATTAGGCCCATACTTAGCCAATATCTTACAGGGTCCAATTCTCTTCATATGTAGCTTACTAGGTATCCCCTTTTGTAATCTTTCCTTATTCAGGAACACCATCACTAGTTCACCCACGTCAAACTATAGATCTCTTCTTCCCTCATCTCTTTTTCCCTTCAACTTCTGATTTGCCTCCATTAAGGTCTTTTTCACTTGTTCATGGACTTCCCTCATTGATTGGGCGAAGTCATTAGCATGTCCACTAACTCCCTCATATCCTTTGAGGTCTCTGAGTTCCATCACACCCCTTGTATGTGCCCCATACACTATCTCAAATGGAATCTTCCCTGTAGTCCTATTTGTACTATCATTATAGGAAAATTCTACCTGTGGGATAACTTGCACCCATCCTTGTCCATATTCCTTTGTCAGACACCTAAGTAGGTTCCCCAAAAATCTATTGATCACTTTAGTCTACCCATCCATTTGAGGATGATAGGAAGATCCATGAGAAAATTTTGTACCTAGTCTCTTCCATAGGGTCTTCCAAAAGTGACCCATGAACTTCACATCCCTGTCTGCAGCAATACTCATTGGTAGGCCATGAATCCTCTCTATTTACTTAAAGAACAAGTAGGCAATATGGCTGGCATCATGTGTTGTTTTTCATGGTATGAAGTGGCTCATTTTACTAAACATGTCTACCACCACAAACACACTATCTAAACCAGTTGGAGTCCTAGGTAACCCCACTATGAAGTCCATACTTATGCAATCCCTGTTGGAAAGTGACAATGCAAGCAATTGTTATTTATGTCATTGATGTCAAACCTTTACTGGTGAGACTATTGTTATCTGTTTGATTACCATATCTAATAATGATGAAGAAGATTTAACAAGAAGACCAAGTGAATGGTTGAGTTAAGGCAATTCAAAGGGTATTTGATTAGTTAGCACTCTGGAAAAGTAATTATTTGTTTATCTTTCAAAGACAATTTTTCTGGCTATTATGTGCTGAGCAAGTTTGGCTTGTGCTGAGTAAAGTTGCTTGTGACGAGCCAAGTTTCTTGTGCCGAGTAAAGTTGCTTGTGACGAGCAAAAGTTTCTCAATGCCGAGCACCATTGAAATTGCTGAGTAAAAATAGTGATGTTGGTCGACTTACAGTAATTGGATTAATGATGAGATTTGAGATCTATGGCTGACTTAGTTGATTTTATTGGGATATGTAATGTTAATTAAAGATTGATCCATGTCATTTAATGTATGGGTAATCGTAATTAATGCATGGTTTCAAGATTTAATTAGAGACTACTTTGGAGAAGTAAATGCAATGCAAAGATGGGATGATTCATTGGATCTGACCTAACCTAAGATCTACGATCTTGTTTAAGCGGAAAAATATTTATCTGACCTAGACAAAGAGGTATCTAATAACCTCAAGGGGGTTATTCATTGTGTGTGGATGAATGTATGTGTATGCAAAAGGTTTGCATAGTTGATTTACTATTAGGCATGATCTAGCAGAGAAGGCAAAAAGGCAGAAGCAGAAAGTTGCATGTATGATTGCTTGACAGATTTCCAAGAAGATCAGAAGGTTGAAATGACAATGCAGGCTATCTAGTAAGTTAACATCAGAGCTGTAATTGGATCTGAATTACAAAGTAAGTTGTATGTACCAGATCACAACTGCTGATTACTTTCTTACCATTGTATTAGTTAAATCCTTTAACAAGGTTGACTTAATAGTCATTTGTATAAATCCTCTAACAAGGTGACATTTATATTGGAATGTTCTAAGTCCTCTAACAAGGCCACTCCTGACAGGGTGATTAAATTCTTTAACCAGGTCACACCTAGCAGTGTGTTATTGTAACCTTTCACAGAGTTGGTTCCTCACAAGGCATCACTTCAGAAGAGTGAAATCTTGGTAGCATGTTACTGGTGGTTTTTCCCATATTAGGTTTCCACGTTAAATACTTGTGTCAACTTGTGTGAATGCTTATGGCTTGCTTTAATTTTATGTTACTACTGCTTGATTAAAGTTTTTGATTTATGCTATTGCTGCCAAGTAGATCTGAAATTAAAAAAAAATTTATTTGCTACATCTAGACCTGAGGATAACTGATTCACCCCTCCCCTCTCAGTTATTCTAAATTCATTCTAACAATTGGTATCAGAGCATTAGTCTCCTGAAAATAGTTTGAAGGTACTTGGAGCGAAAAGATCAAGATGTATAAGAAGGAGGTTCCCAAGCTGAACAAAGATAACTTCCCTGCATGGCAGAGCTTGATGAAACTACATTTGGCTGGTATTAGAGATGATGCTAAGAAACTTATTGAACATGCCTATGTACCACCTTATACTCCTCTCTCAGCTGTACAACTAAGAGAAAAGAAAGAGCACAACCAAGCAATGTTGGAGATCGCCTCCTCAATGAGCTATTTAGAGTTTGATGATATAAAGAGCTACACAAATACAAAAGAGATGTGAGACAAACTTGTAACTGTCTATGGTGGAGACACAAATGTGCTGAGTGCTAAATCAAAAAGTCTAAGAGGTAAGTTTGATGAGATGAAAATGCAAGAAGGTGAAAATGTCAATCAGTACTATGGTAGAATAAAATAAGTTGTAAATGCCATTAGAGGGGCTAATGGAACTATTGATGAGAACACCATTATGAGCAAGGTACTGAGAAATTTACTTCCTATATATGCTATTAGAGTTTCTACAATTCAAGAATTGAGATGTATTCCTAACAATAATCTGAATCTGGAAAATCTGATAGGCAGACTCACTGCATTTGAAATGTCAAATTATGCTAACTATAATCCACAAGGGATTGATTATGCTTTTAGATCACAGCTGGTTCTCAATAAATCTAAGAAAAGAAAGAAACATGTGGACAATGATAGTGACACTTCTGTTGATGATCTTGAAGAACTTGAAGCACTCATGGAAAAAAGGCTTTCTAGAGGAAAAGGAAAATACAGAGGTAAACTTCCTATTATTTGTTTTTCATGCAAAAAAGTTGGTCATATAGCTGCTAGATGTCCTAACAAAAATGAAAAAGATGAAAGAAGGGACAAAAAATACAAAGATAACAAAGACAGAAAGGATGACCAAGACTTCAGGAAATATAAGGACTACAAAGACAAAGGTAAGAAATCTTGTTATATTGCTAAAGAAGCTTCTAACAATGACACTAATAATTCTAATGACAATGATATAGAATTTGTTTATGTTGCAATGAAAGAAGATTCTGATGATGATGAGAAAATTGCACTAATCTCTTATATGAGCAAAAATGATCGTTGGATCATTGACAGTGGTTGTGCCCATCATATTGTTGGATTAGGCTAAAAGCTAATCTCCCAAGAACACCTGCATGCAAACCTGTCACAAGAAGAAGCAAAGACAGAAGAAGTTATGGCGGCCAAAAAGCAGAGGAGACATCATATGCAACATAAAATAATATATTAATGATATGTTTCTAAATTACAATGTGATGATGAAAAACTCTGTATCTAAAACAAAAGAGATGAATCCTTATAAAGGAATCATGAAACCCTAAGGTTAGCTAAAGCAAACTAGAGTGAATAGTTGAGTTAGTAACTAGGTTGAAATGATTTAATTAATAACTCAAAGGACTATTACTCTAACACCCCCCCTTAATATAATCTTAGGGAGAAGCAAAACTTAGGAAACTACTGCAGAAAGCAGGAAAGATGGGTCCCGACAACAAGGCTTGATCAGGTACCCAAGTACAAGAAATAAACTAGATGAAGGAAACTAAGCCTTCAATCTAGGGAAGGTCCCAAAGAAAGGAACAAGAAAGAGCAAGAAGCATCTCTGAAGTATGAAGCTGTAAACTCTGTCAGAGGAAACTGCTGGAACCCCCACTGAAGTGCATGACCAGGTAGAGAAGACAAATTTTGAAGAGCTGATCAATCAAACCAAGGAAGCAATAGAACCAATAGGTGAACCCCCCATAATGCTAAATAGGGAGAGGTGATAGGAACACTGAAATGCAATACCAGAAACATCTGCAGAAAGAAGAATCAGGAACACCAACAATGCAACAGAAGTACAAGCACAAGATAAAGGGCAGTGTCACTGACACACAACATGGGCAAATGTCATGGAAGGTATGCTCACTTGATAAAGGTAGATGAGCATAAAATGGCATAACATCATAACCCCCCATGGCACTTTATAACTAAGTGCAAGTACAACACACACAAGGTGCTCAAAATCCCAAAAATCTAGAAGTAGGCACTTTATCACAGTGCATTTACAGAATAAAAATACTATAGAAGAGAAGCATATAAGCTCAGAAGTCAGAAAGAAGAGTGAGCCAGAAGATCAGAAGAAGAGATCCCAAGACCTGTAGAACCCAAGTAATCTGCCAGAGTGTGAAAGATGAAAATCTCAGAGGACAGAGAATCTGGAGAAGAATCTGGAAAAAAGACCCCTGCAACTGAATAGCTCACCGAACCAGCTTTTTGACGATATCTGGTTTGCCAAAAATAGAGTCTAGATGAGCTAGATAGGGCTCTCGAAAGGCAAAAACAAACATCAAACTTCAACAAAAAAAACACTATCAAAATAGTAGAGCCAAAAATCCAAATCACCATAATCGAAAAGAGCTCAGAAAGAGTTTTTCGAAAATATAATGAAGTCCAAAAAAGGCCTCTATATGCTCTAGATAGAGAAAAAATAGCGATAAGGGCCCAAAATGCTCCAAAAATAGGCTTTAAGCCCCTGGGGCTAAAACAAATAGGCCCCTGGGTGCATGGCGCATGTAGGGGCTGAAAGGGGAGCCCACAATTGTGCATATGACTGGATGCTTGCAATAAAATCCAGTGGGGGCTTAAAAAAACATTGAGCGGGGTCTGAGCAGCGCGGAGGCAGGGAAGCTAGGTGGTGGAAGACCCAGAGCGGAGGGTGCCAGAGGTGGCGGGGGCCGGCAGAGCGGTGGTTGGGAAGCTCAGTCGGCGGAGCGGTGGCTGGCGGGGTTGAGCCACGGTGGGGCGGTGGCAGTGCGTCAGTGGCACCATTAAAAAGCACTAGCTGCATTTTTTTAAAATGCCAAAACACATAAAATGTGTTTTTTAATTTTTTTCTTGAAAACTGTGCCCGTATGACCCTAGGAGGGCCAAAAAAATTCTCCCACATGCTCCGGTGTCCAAAATAGACATGCTTTATATGGATCTTGGGGTTTTTGGGCCTTTCAGACACAACTATGAGGTTTGTTTTGGTCCCAAGTGCTCCAAAAAATAGAGACCCCCTGAATCCAATAAAAAATACCAGAGAAAGACTGAAAGCTTCAAACCCCCGTACTGCGAAGAGCTTGCTGCAAAAAAACCAAAACTGCGAGCAGCAAGAAAGCTCTGATACCATGTTGGATTAGGCTAAAAGATAATCTCCCAAGAACACCTGCATGCAAACCTGTAACAAGAAGAAGCAAAGATAGAAGAAGCTATGGCGGCCAAAAAGCCAGAGGAGACATCATATGCAACAGAAAACAATATATTAATGATATGTTTCTAGATTACAATGTGATGATGAAAAACTTCGTATCTAAAATAAAAGAGGTGAATCCTTATAAAGGAATCATGAAACCCTAAAAGGGAAACCCTAAGGTTAGCTAAAGAAAACTAGAGTGAATAGGTGAGTTAGTAATTAGGTCAAAATGATTTAATTAATAACTCAAAGGACTATTACTCTAACACATATGACTGGTGACAAAGATAAGTTTGAAACCTTAAACCAATGTAAAGGAGGATATGTAAAATTTGGTAATGATTCACCATATCTTATCAAAGGTAATGGATTGATTAACCTGACTGAAAAAATTAGATGTGATGATGTGTATTGGGTTGATGATCTAAAATACAATTTTCTGAGTGTTGCACAACTGAACAATTCTGGTTACAAAGTTGAATTCCATCACAGAAAGGAAAAGATCTATGATTCTACTAGAGAATTAGTTGGAAGTGGTGATCAAACTAAAGGTAACTTATTTTGTCTGGATTTATCTGAAGAAACATGTTTGTTTGTACAGTACAATGATGTTTGGTTATGGCATAAAAGGTTGTGTCATGTGAACTTTGATAACTTGGTAAGCATAAGTAAACTAAAAAAAGGTTAGAGGGCTACCTAAATTAAAGAAACCTGAAAATGCTATGTGTAATCAACTAGGAAAGATGACTAAGTCTAGTTTCAAGAGTAAAACACATGTATCAAAGGAAATTCTAGAATTGGTCCATACTGATCTCTGTGGTCCCATTGGAGAAACAAGCTATTGTGGTGCTAGATACTTTATTCTATTTGTTGATGATTATTCAAGGATGATGACTGTAATGTTTCTAAAGGAAAACTCTGATGCATTTCAGTTATTTAAATGGTACTTAGCTAAATTTGAAAAGGAAACAGGAAAATATTTGAAATGCTTAAGATCTGAGAGAGGTGGAGAGTTTATTTCTAATGAGTTTAATAGGTTCTGCAATGACCGAGGCATAAAGAGACAGATGTCTGCACCCAGGACTCCTCCACAAAATGGTATTGTTGAACGAAGGAACAAATCTATCATGGACTGTGCTAAAACACTAATGATGGAGAAAAATGTTGCACAGAAATATTGGAAAGAAGCTGTAAGTACTGCAATCTATACACTGAATAGAGTTCAAGTCAAGAAAGGTACAAATGCTACACCTTATGAACTTTGGTAT
>MU226650.1:441923-453592 GCA_018584345.1 Thuja plicata | reverse complement strand
TATCTAGGTCCCTAACATATAGTTCCAATGGCTCTTTCACTCACTTGCAACCCATATGACATAGTTGCTTCACAAAACCAAGACTAGGCTTGTAGCCTTTTCCCAAAGGAAAATTGATCTTAAATAAGATTCTTCCACATAATCCCCTTAACTAATTAGGTATTTAGACACCCTTTATGGCCTAATACCTTATACTTAAGCCCCAAAACATGGAAGTGAAGGAGAGACATGAAGACACACCGAAATGCTTCTGCAATTAGGGATAATTAGGCCTCCATTTGCAATCCAAGTGTCTTTTTAATGCATCCAATTACCAAAATGATGATTGGATCATGTGAGGGTGTGTACAAGGGTCTCCTCCACCAATTTAGGGCCTCTGATCAATCCCCAAACAAGAGTTATGCTTGTTGTCCTAATTCTGGAATGGTGCACACATAGAAATATACACCCAGGGCATCATGGAAAGCCCATCTCCCTGCACTTTGGTGAACCTATCCTGAAAATTCTTTAAGAACATCATGAAAACATGATTTCTGCCAAGGTTCATTGAATTCCCATGGTGGAAAGGTGAAATAATTCTTTAAGAAACCCTGATTTAGGGCCTACAAACCAGGTAGTGAGATTACAAATTCTATAACTTTCAAAGTATGATTGATCAACACATGAAACCAAATGAAAATGAAAGAAGGTTCACAAGAAAAACTCTTGGTGTCATAATTTCATGTCCTTCTGACCGTACCAATCTGTACAGATCAACTGTCCTTGGGATTTGCAGAGAAATGGTTATATTTTATTGATTTCAAAATTCCAAATTACATCGTTAGCCTACCACCCGCATGAAAAGGATTTTTTTGGAACTCCCAATGGTTACATAACATATTTGAACTAATTTAGCCATTTGGGAGTTGTTTTACAAAAAATTGTCAAGTTTGTTCAAAAGTTGCTTGACAACTTCTGAGCAACTTTTGCATATTTTGCAATTTTGATGACCAAAATTGGTCTCAATATTATTTTTGTGATCCCTAGTGGATCCAAACATGAAAAAAATTAAAACAACCTGTTCCTAGGGTTTTGGAGCATCATTGACCAATAGTTGACCAAGGGCTCATAGGATGCCAATCTTGGAACTATGGTCTTACAAAGGGGTCCAATGATCAACCCAATGTTCTAACATAACTATAGGCCTCTTAGGACCCTCATGGAAACCCTAAGTTCCATCAGAACCCTTGGTTCATTCAGGGAGCTCCTACACCATGAGGCCAACTGAGTAAACATGGAACTTACTGGAAAATTGGAAGTTATTGGTGATCTAAAAGAAGAAAATGAGAAACTGAAGAATGAAGCAAAGATTCAACAACAACATAATGATATGATCAAGAAAGTTGAAGATAGTACAAAAAGAATGGATGAATTTCTGAATGGACAAAGAAGAATCAACAAAATACTGATTTAGGGTATACCGAGCAAGGATAATCATCAAACCAAGCTGATAAAAGGAATGTCTACACAAATCAAAGACCAAAGAAGTGTCTATGTTACCACTTTGGAAAACCAGGCCACACATCAAGTGTTTGCAAGAGAAAATCAAAAGGTATTCCTAAAACTACTTCTACATTCATGTGTAATTTTTATAACTGTAACAAGCATGGACACAAAGCACATGAATGCATATCTAAGCTGAAAAAAAAAAAGAAATATTACATGGAAAAACATTTTTCTACTTGCAACATGCATGGCCACACATTTCATGAATGCAAAAAAAGGATAAAGCAAGTCTGGAAACCCAAAGAATAAGAAAATACATATCAAATGAGAAGAGTCGGTAATACATATGTTTGAGATTACAACACTTGGGTAAATTGCACAACATGTGGTAGATATGGACATATAGTTGCTAACTGTATTAGGAAATGGATAAGAAGATCTAGAAATTGGACTAACCCTAGAATGGCATGCTTATACTGTCATAAGGTCGGTCACTTAAGAAAGGAATACATGGACTGAGTGACAGAGTCAAGCACTTTTGCAAATGGAAATAAAAGACATCAGGAGAATGAGAAATAAAATGTGGAGGAGAGCTTCAAACAATGATAATGCTGGACAGAGCACTACAGTTGGTGACAACTCATCTAATGGATCAGGTGATTCCACCACCCCCACCTAAGCAATACAAGTATGGAACTATACTCTACAAAGATTTACTTTACATTAGTTCCTATATTCATTAAGAATTTTCCAAATTATCATAAATTAAGATGCACTATGGTACTGCATGTTATGTTTTGTGAATCTAGTCTAGTCGGTCAATATAAACCGAGCATAAACTACATGTTGGTAAACATATGAAAGATAACTGAGTTGACACTATATATCGAGCATTGTCGGTAAACATGTGAAAGATAACTAAGTTGACACTTTGTAATGAGTAGTGTATACTCACTGAGTTGAAGACTTTGGTGGGTTAACCGAGCATCTACGTTTTGTCAACTGAGTGGTAGGTGAAGCATTTAATGCATCACTTAGGGTATATTTTCTATAAAAAGGGAAACGTGAAATCATTCATTCACCCAATGTTAAAGAGAAAATTAAAGAGAAAAGAAGAGAGATTCAAAATGATCACATTGCAGAGTGATTCATAGCACCTTTAAAGCTACTTCGATAGATTTCAAGCAATAATAGAAAACACCTAGTGAGTATCTAGACTTACTGAGCTAACAGGTTATTTTGTGAAGAAGCACTAAATTTAAATGAACACTGGAAACCACTTCATGAACCTCGAAGATCAAGATGGAAAAGGATAAGAAGGTTATTCTAATAAATAAGTCGACCTGTGAGGAACCAAACTACAAGTTTTTCCCTGAGGTTGCTTCTCAACACGATGAAAAGGGAGCATTGTTGAGTATCCCACCTAGGGTTTTATTGGTTGAAGATATTTGTGCATACATTCACTGAAAAGTTGTAGAGATTGGAGACATTGAGCTTGAAGAAGCTTATCAGAAGCTATCCAAGGATGGAAACCTAAAGGATGAGTACAAGAACATTGAAGTGAAAGGGTTAACCAATGCCCTACTATTCCCTAAAGATTTTAAAACATAATGGATTTGTATTGTACTCATCCGAGTGCATGATAGTAAAATGTGTTTAGATGAACCTAAGACAATCACAAAGGATGTGATTCACACAGTAACTAGATACCCCATCACCAAAAATACAAAATCCCTAAGGCACCCTAGACACCCGGAGATTGAAAAGCTAACCAGAGCTGAATGAGACGACAAAGGTCTGAAAGTCAATTCAATCATCGACCCTAAAATTAAATTCAGTGCATATGTGATTGGATGCAAGATATTTCAAGAAAGAAGAATGAACAATGTTGCTTTTGGAGCCATTGACACTGCATACAAGATAGAAAAGGAAGGTTTGCAACTAGACCTAGCCGAGCTGCTACTAAAACAACTGGAAGAAAACATGAGAACAATTAGATTAGCCCAATCTAATAAATATAAGTTTGGTTCTCTATTAATGTGCACATTCTTTTACATCCACAACTTCTTTCTGTTAGTCGGTAATGTCACTTGGGACACCAAATGACCTATCACAACACAAATTACTGATTACATTAGATCAGTAGGAGATAATTTCATTCCACTATTGGATGCATACTTCAATACATTTAAGAATAGGATGTAGAAGAGGATGAGAATCCCTACACAGTTGGTTGAACAATACAAAGATGAGATATGATTTGTAGTTGACACTGACACTACACTCATCAAATTTTCCAAATCAAGAACAATATGGTTACCACCATTGGATTATGAAATTGACATAGATCTGGCTACAAAAGTTATTGAAGCCCCACTGAATGAACCAGTTGACAAATCCATGAGAAGATTTGGTACTTATGAGGAAGCCAAATCTAGAATTAAGATTGACGCCTTAGTAGTCAAGAAAATAGGGAAGAAGAAAACACAAATGGTGAAAACAATTAAGAAGAAACTCTCGGTAACTGATGAAGAGTTGGAACAATCAGAAGATGTCACGAGGAATAGTCACCTACCAGTGAAGGTAAAGAGTTAAGTGATTCAGAGTCTACCGAATCTGATGAAAAGCCACCAAAGGCCAAGAAAACAAAAGTTACTAATGTAACAACTACATTTAGGACAAGGAGAAAAACAACTAAGGTAGACTTACCACCATTGAAGAAAGGCACAGTGAAAACATATCATAAAAGAAAAGCCTCAACTGAGAAACCAGCACCGAGACAACATAAGAGATATGTAAGAGGTAGAGAAGAAAAGGATGATATTGAAGAAGCAAATTGAGAATAGAGAATCCAAGCAGAAAAGGACAAAATACCAAAGATAATTGATGAAATTACAGAGTCAGTCATCAATACAGGCAGTATACAACATCATAAGATTAGACAATAGGAAAATTTGTCTACTGAGGATCAGAATAAAATAGAAGAAGTAATCATTAAGATGATGGTAGCTTACAAATATGTACCTCTAAAATTTGGCAATCATATTCCATAGGAGCTACAAGACAAAATATTAGATAGGTGGACATATGCATTGCATATGGAGAAACAGATTAGGGAGAAATACGTAGTTGCATTTATGCCCAACTCCTTAGTTGAAGAAATTGACTCAACCATGAAGGAGTATACCAATAAATTTTCTACAAAAACTAGAGCATACAAGGTATTGTAGAACAAGCTGGAAGATATTGACATTGAGAGTAATAAGATTTGGAATCAAATATTTAATCCACCCAATTAGGTACTATCTCTAACCGAGACTTCTCACACCGAGGAAAAGGAGGCCACGCCAAGCCCCGAGCACATTTTCATCAATGACATTAAGGATGTCAATCTTATTGACTTAACCACCGAGGCAAGTAAGGTCATGGATGATATTCCTCAAATATTGCAATCATTAGAGGAAACACTAGACATCACTATACAAGATATCACTCATGATGATTCTTATAATGATTCCAAGGCTGATGAAGATGTCACAAAAGCCACTGAGCCAACAAATCAAAAGGACACTACTGATGTTGCACATGCACAAATACTAGGTAATATGCCTTTGTTGATGCAAGAAATAAATGTAATGATTGAGTCAAAATAGACACCACCTGAGATAGAAGTAGAAAAACTGATGGAAAAAGGTGATGATAAAGGGGAAGAGAAAAATATGAATGAAGAGGATAAACCAAGTGTTGTACCCACCGAGGATAGTGGAAAGGAAGATAGGACTGCAAGTCAAGAAAAGGTTGAAGTAGAGATGTCTACAACCAGCCAGCAGGTACTGACTGTGCAACCTAGCCAAGGAACCACACCTCCCAAGAAATCAATGACATAAACCAAGCAAAAAAAGGCTCTTGTTATAGTACCTCACTCCCCTAAATCAAGCAACATTAAGAAGAAGAAGAAGAAGAAGAAGAAAATTAAATCCCACATTACACTCAAGCAGATCACAGACATACCTGACTATGATCCAAGAATAATTAATCCTAAGTCAGTGACAAGGTATGGGGAGCTATGCAAAAGGAATCACAACAGGACAAGCTCATAATGGAACACCAAAATTCACAAGTCCTAGAAACAACAAAGTAAATTTTATTGCAGGTAGTTCCTGACACACATATTGATCAAAATGCACCCATCATTGATCAACTTGTAGTTCTGATTGAGGCAATAACACAATAGAATGTAGACACCAAGAAGGTCATTGAGGAAAGAGAAGAAGAGAATTATCACTACAAACTCATAGAGAAAATCAGCCAAGAAGTGGCAAAAAATAAGGTGAAACTTTCTGAAATGGTAACTACATTAGAACCTGTTATTTTAGAATTAGTTACCTTATTTCAAAAGTAGTGCACTATTGAAAACTTCACTACCAAGCATAATGAACAAATAGCTAAGTTAAATGAGGATCTAAAATCTAGTGCACAAAGTCTTTCAACCAAGCCAAATGCATTCCAACTACATTATGAAAAGCTACTTGAATCTAAACGGTTAAGACTTGAAATAAAAAAGGTTGAAAGAAAAATTAGAGATGAAGTAACTGAGCTACAAGCTATGTTAATACCAAATCTCACATTGTTGATGACACACATGACTATGGCAAAGACTCTTATTTCCACCCTACAAATGTCAGTAGCAGAGAGCATCTATGACATGCACACTCAAATAACATTAGAGAAAATGACCCTAGAGAACTTAAAGGAGAAATGGGAAGATATGATAGCAGCCATTAAGAAATCCCATTCACATATAATTGACAAGCTGTAAGTTATACATCTTTGTCATTACTTTGAAAAAAGGGGGAAACATGTACATATAATATATTTACATATCAAGGCATGCACATAGGGAGAGTCATTATAAAGGTCCAAAACTTGGTGTATATACTATGCATATCACTTTTTGATAATAATTCCAAAGGGGGAGATTGATAATCCTTAATGGATCAGAAGTTTTCATTAGTATACAAGAAGACAGTTTTGGTCAGTCATGATCACCGAGCGACGACACTCACTGAGCAACAAAATTCACCGAGCGCAGTGGTCACTGAAATGTTTTGAACACTCAACAGTATATTAACCATGTATCTGTCTACAAAGACATCACCAAGCACCAGTATATAGAGACATCACCAAGCACTAGTCTACACCGAGAGACAACATTTCACTTAAAAAAGTGGATCTCAAACTACACGTCAGCTAAAGCACTTTAGTCCTTAAAATATCTTTTTGCTTATCTAGATAACTGTTTCTTGTGGATCAAGAAAAGTGTAAATGATGGATTTAATTAGTTAACTGATTGTATTCATGCAAACTATGAGATCAAGGTCAATTTGTAAACCTTTGATCTTAGAGTTTTCAAGAAAAGTGTGAAACCTAATTAGGTCAAAATCTTGTATATATAGATATAATTATCAATCAAGAAAATGATGATTGTAGCCACCAAGGGCATATATGGATTAGATAGAGGTTTTCATGCAGAAGGATAGATAAAGAAGAATTCAGTTATGAAGAACTACATTCAATGCTACCGAGCAGAACATAGGTATTATCCATCACAATAGGTGATATATATTTTGTGAACTTAATAGATCTATAATTAGCAATATAAGATTGCAAGCAATAATTTCATATATTTTGTTGCTCTCTAACAATTGTAGCAAGCAGTAAAATCGTTTAAGAAGGTGGACTTAATAGTCTTTATCTAAATCTCTTAACCAAGTGCACACATACATTGTGTTTTTGAAATCTCTTAGCTGAGTAGACTTAACAAGTCTGACATGTTACTCCTAATAGGTTAAGATCATTAGAAGTGATCACAACTTGTAGCACTAATAGGTGCCTTCCATTCTACAGATAGTGAATATTTGTGGGTTTCATCCCCACTGGATTTTTTACCTTCTAACAAGGGTTTCTGCGTTATCAAATACTTGTCTCATGAGTAAATGAGTTTCATGAATGTTTCAATGTTTGTTTACATGCATTTACATTTATGCTATGATATTGCTTACATTAAATATAAAAAGATAAAATGGTTTTTTATATAAGTAATGAGTACTAAAGATTAATTGATAAAAAATTTAAGGGTACTGATTAAACCCCATCCCCTCTTAGTACACACCCTTCCATTATTCCAATAATTTTCTTTGATTGTCACTTCATCATTTCCGTATGGAACATATTTCGACTGGCACTAAACAAAGACTTTCACATAATAGATATCCTTTCTAGGATTATGATGGGAATGGATTAAAGATGTAATATTTTTTGATCTACTCTTTCCTTTCACATTATTTGGCATATATGGAAGTATAGTCCAATGATGATATTTTCAATAGTAGGAGTAGAATTCTCATCGAGTCTCTGCGGAGACTCATATATTAATATTGCCTCACAGGTTACCATGATCTTACAGGTCAAGGAACAACAAGCTCTGAAGGCTATTAGGGAAGTCAAGAATGTGTTGGATAGGGAGAAGATCACATGGAAATTATCCTCCAAATTTGAAGGGGACCAAGACTTTTAGGTCTCCATAGGATAAATATTACAGCAAATCAAGGACCAGAAGAAGAGGGCTAAGAAATAGGCAGGTATAGGAGTGAAGATTACATAGGGGAGAACTGTAGGAGGTGGGATTTCCTAGGGAAACACCATAGGTGCTAGAGCAGAGGTTGAATCAGGCCAAGGGTGATAGGTGTTAGAGGAGAAGATGGATAGTAGTAATGAAGAGACAGAATTGGGCCAAGGATCACAGGATCAGACTACACAAGCTCCTAGGGACTCATTATATGTGCCTCCTACTGCAGATCTCCCTCCACTTCCCTGGTTGGCCTACTTTTCCAATCCATATAATGTCATCATACAGGATGACGTGAGACTCAAATGGGAAAATCATCAACTACCATGGACAACATGGTTCCCCAGATAGAGCAAGTTAATAGAAATCTGGGGTTTATAATATGGTAATGGTACTTTTTGATGTACTGGTTGATACATGAATCCTAAATCCCTCCGTATGTAAGGGATAATGTAATTTTTATAAGTTTGATACTGATGTAAACTCTTGGTAATTCCATAATTAATATATATCATAGTTAATAGAAGAATATGTATAAATATTTATAAACATCAATAAATATCTATAAGTATGTATAAATATGTATAAGCATGTATAAATGTATATAAATATGGATAAATGTTTATAAATGTGTATAAATATTTATATATTATATAAAGGTTCATAAATATTATAAATTTGTATAAATATTTATAAATGTTTATAAATGTGTATAAATATGTATAAATATTTATAAATATTTAAATGTGTATAAATATTTCTAAATGTGTTTAAATGTGCATAAATATTTATAAATATTTATAAGTGTAAAATTATTTATAAATATTTAAAAAAATTATGTGTATATGTGTTAAAATCTATATCAATGTGCTTAAATATTTATTACGTTGAGAGGCGTTCAATACAGTCACAAGTATATTCCTAGCATATTCTATGTAAATAAAAAATAAATAGTTGTCGTTACAAATGATGGAAAGTGGAAGCGATATTCCAAGAGTTAGAATAATTAGTTGTGATTGTCAAATGGTTGTCCTTTCATTTGATTTCACTCACAAATAGCCAGCTCAGCAATGCCATTATAACATGATAAATATCATTTGAATTCATACGTGCCAACTATAATTTCCAAATGGAAATGGTTTCAAAGGCTTTAAAGAGACATGTTTTCATGGTTATTAAAAAAAGGAATGGTATACGATCAGATTCTTAATTTGAAAAAAAGGAATGAAAAGAGTACAATCGGTTACAAATGCATTGGAAGAGGAAGAGTCACCTATAGGGCACTTATAAAATAGGAATATCACCAAGAATTTGTCTATTTTGTTCCTACTCTGCATTTGAATATTTATATTAAGAAGAGTCTCATCTCACCTTTTGCGACATCCTCTTAAATTTTATTTTGGGAAGGAGGGATTTTCATTTTTGGCAGAGGTTTGAATGGTTGGTCTGAGATCTTTTATTGGATTCTTCCTCTCGTAATCTCAGCACTGTTAAGGTAAGAAGGTGAGTTTATTTTGTTTCTTTAATGGATTTGTGATGCCCATGATGTCCCACTCACAATATTTGTGTTTCTCCTTGCTACTATCCTTAGGTTTTCCTCTATTAATGTCTACTACTCTTGTGAATGTGCATTCATGTTTTTTCTTGAAATTTACAATAAAATGGAAAATTGCATTGCTCGCTTGAAGTTGGGGGTTTTCCTATTGATATGATTTTTCAGCCATGTCATGACCATTAAATTTTATCAAATGACTTGCTAAGAAATTATAATGTTTTTCAGCTTCTACCCTTCCTTTGATCATTGGAAAGCCAAGCATTAACATGTATCCCATCCTTAATATGCAAGCAATGATTCCATCAATTGGTCTGTAGACATCTTAATCAAAACCAAGCACAAACAAAAGCTACACAATCCAAAATGGATTATAAGGTAAATTTGGATATTTCGCACATGCACTTGTATGCAATTTTTAAAGTTATTATTTTTTTTCCTGTTTGATTACAAATTTTTAAAGTGAATGTCTTTTATCACGTCAGACCTTCAAAGGTTTTGTTAGGCATTGAGT
The DNA here is from genome assembly GCA_018584345.1 of Thuja plicata. Lineage (NCBI taxonomy): Eukaryota > Viridiplantae > Streptophyta > Pinopsida > Cupressales > Cupressaceae > Thuja > Thuja plicata. The sequence goes on along the minus strand of MU226650.1, from coordinate 443,413 downwards.
GAGATTTCATTTTTTCCCTTAACTTAAATTATAAACTAATAATATATAGTTATAGTATATATTTATACTTTGGATGAAGGATATTTTCTATTTATAGTATTTCCACCACCATTGCCTCCAAACACCAGACAAATGGCCTGCATATATTTAGCTAATAACTTTGTTTTCTTTATTATCTTTCCTGAATTTGGGTTTTGTTTTTAACATCCATATTTTATAAGAACGACTATCTAGGGACAATGTAGGTAGAGAAGTTTCCAGTCTGAATATTGAAGCAACTTCTATTATGATTTTATGGTGGGTTTGATATGCACAATATGAATCCGTCAAATCTAAAATATTTCAAGAAAATGTGATTAATAGGTGTACAATTAGACTCCCCAATATTTTCCATTCACCATGATATGGACTTTCACAACAAGACAATAAAAAGAAATTTAGTCATATATACTGTGCTTAGATTAATACAAATGCACACATTACTTCATATCTAAATTATGCTTCAATCCAATTCACGATTAGATTCTCTAGAAAAGATATACTAAATTTTGGATATTTATTTCCCACCATTCCTTTCAAAATCTTTTATATTGTTTGATTTTCTTACTCTGCATTATGGCTTTCATTCATCAATTATTTTCTATAATAAAGTATTTTCTTTGACAAGCACATGAGTTATTTGCGAATAATGATTTGACAAGAGACATGATTTAAAGACATGTAAAATGTAAAAGCATAGGCAAGTGAACTATTTGTAAAATTATTTATAGAAATTTATATGTAAGTGTATTTTATTCCTATTTTAAATAAAAAATTATGCATATTAGATAATTTATAGAAAAATAAATTAATTATAGTTTTTATTATTGATAAAATTTAGTATCTTCTAAACTCAAACAAATCAAATTTCATTTACAAATTAAAATTTACATATTTTAAGGTAGAAGCCTACAACACAGTGGTATGCGAGTCTCTTAATTGGGAAGTCTTGGGTTTGAATCTAATCAACTTAATAATAATAAATGAAAAATACTCTCAGCCTTTGGCCTATTACCTATAAAAAAAAATTACACATTTTAAATTATTGACAATAGAAATATTTTTTCCTTTAAGAATGGTTTGATAATAATTTTTTTATTGTTTGAATTTGTATTCACTTTTCACTTCTCTATTTTTCATTCTTCTTAATTAATGATATTATATTTCAATCATTTTCTAAAAGAAATATTAAATAATATTTAAAACTAACAAATAAAATATTATCTATTATATATAATTTATAATATATATCTTTTTTATATTTTAATAATATAAATAATATATAATAATTATAATGAAAAATTATAAAATCTTAATCCTAACTCTAACCATAATCAAAATCATTGTAATAAAGGAAATATGGAGATATTTAGATAGGGTTTTGAAAAATGAGGATTTGCACATAAAAGAGACCCTATGCCACATTTAACCACTTACATTTAATTGTAATA
>MU226650.1:387551-403678 GCA_018584345.1 Thuja plicata | reverse complement strand
ATATTTACACATGACCATGACCATATACATTAAAATTAGGAAAATATATTAGATATGAGTAATAATTATATTTATTAAGACAACAATTACGACAATGAGAGGGAAGATGTTGTAACATTTAGAAAATTAATATTTTATTAAGAAGAATGGATTCATTGTGACAAAAAAATGGTCCAAAAGACCATTTTGTGAAAACATGAGAAAACATGATCTCTCATTTCAAATACAAAATTGTGAAAGCCAAAATGAAACAGTTCCAAAAGAATATTTTGTCAGAACATGAGAAAACATAATCACTCAATTCTACTATGTTGGTCTCCATCATCCTCCTATCCATTCTTGGGCCAGACATAAGAGGGAACATGACTACGCTTTTAGAGTGTGAGTGTCAGGGAAATATATTTCAAAGAAATTTTCCCAACTCAACGGTGAAACAAATCTATCTATAGTCACCCCTGACCACCAACAATCCTTATCTAGAACTTCAACTATAAACCTGAGTGGTATATGTTGAGGCAACCTAATTAGAGGTGGAATAGGTCTCATATACTCTAAACACACTTCCTCAATAAGGGGTTCTCTTGACCATTCGTCGATAATGAAATGATCATATCTCACAGAAAATTTTAGTTTTTTAGAATTTAGTACAAAATCTATAACTGTTGCTTCAAACTAAGCCCCCTCAAATCCTTTATCATCACAACTAACTTGTACCTTCATTCCCATTTGTACATCCATCTGTATTCATTATGTATGATTTCAAAAAATTAAAACCATTCTAATATATAAATCTAAAGATAAAATACAATTCATAATTGTAACAAACTTTTAATATACTAACTAAAATAATAAGTCTAATAAATTAAACAAATAAACCAATTAGTTTAACTAATTAAACAAATCAAACTAATTATCTAATCAAATAAACTAATTATTCAATTAAATAAACTCATTAAACAAATAACTAATTAAACTAATTATCCAAGTCTAATAAATTAAACAAATAAACTAATTAAAGAAATTATCCAATTGAATAAACTAATTAAACTAATTATCCAAGTAAATAAACTAATTATCCAATTAAATAAACTAATTAAACAAATAAATAATTAAACTAATTATCCAATTAAAAAAATTATCCAATTAAACTAAACAATCCAATAGGGCAACATAGGCCTCCATATCAAATAATTTAAATCAAAATTGAAATAGTAAAATCAAATAATTTAAATCAAAATTTAAATAGTAAAACTAAATATTAAAAAATGTTCAAATACTCTAAATGTAAATGATCAATAATTTAAAAAATATACATCTAAATAATCTAAAAGTACACCAATATGGTTGTATCAACATCCATATTTAATTAAATAACTTAATTAAATAAATAACTAATTAAACTAATTATCCAATGAAACCAAATTATCTAGGTCTAATAAATTAAACAAATAAACTAATTAGTTTAACTAATTAAATAAATTATTCAATTAAATAAACTAATTAAACTAATTATCCAATTAAAGTAATTATGCGATATAGGCCTCCATATCAAATAATTTAAATCTAAATCTAAAAAGTAAAACTAAATATTAAAAAATGATTGAAAATATTTTAAATCTAAATAATTAATAATTTAAAAAATATACATCCATATTTAAAATTATATCTAAATATTAAAACTAAATATTAAATGAAATAATGATTTAAATCTTAATAAAAATGAAAATGATGGCATTGTCGTCCATTTTTTAATCTTAATTTAAATATTAAAATTAAAGTTAAATATTAAAACAATGATCAAATACTATATATCTAAAGAATTTAAAACTTAATCTGAAAATACTATATAATCTAAAAATGGTAGCATTGGCATCCATTTTTAAATCTTAATTTAAAAATTAAAAATAAATTTAAATATTAAAACAATGATCAAATACTATATATCTAAAGAATTTAAAACATAATCTGGAAATACTATATAATCTGAAAATGGTGACATTGCCTTCCATTTTTAAATCTAAAACAATACGGTCTCCATATTTAAAATAATATTTAATGAAATAATGATTAAACAAATATTTAAATTAATATTCCAATTTAATAAACTTAAGAATCTAATATGGCAAAGTATAATCTTAATGAAAAAGAAAATGGTGGCATTGCCATCCATTTTTAAATCTTAATTTAAAATTTAATCTGAAAATGGCGGCATTACCTTCCATTTTTAAATCTAAAACAATATGGTCTCCATATTTAAAATAATATTTAATGAAATAATGATTAAACAAATATTTAAATTAATATTCTAATTTAATAAACTTAAGAATCTAATATGGAAAAGTATAATCTTAATGAAAAAGAAAATGGCGGCATTGCCATCCATTTTAAAATCTAAATCTAAAAAGTAAAAATAAATATTAAAAAATAATCAAATACTCTAAATCTAAATAATAAATAATTTAAAAAATACACATCCATATTTAAAATTATATCTAAATATTAAAATTAAATATTAAATAAAATAATGATTTAAATCTTAATGAAAATGAAAATAAAAAAATGATATATAGTACATATCTAATGAATCTATATTTCATAGATTTTAATTAATAAATGTATTTCTAAATATATTTAAAAATCTAAATCTAAAAAAAAAAAAAACTATAACTAAAACTATAAGTTTAAATTAAAATATAATATGAAAATGGCAGATTCTAAAGATATGCAGTATATCATTTGTTTAAAAAAATGATATACTGCGCATATCTAATAAATCTATATTAAAACTATAAAAATATCTAATTAATCTATATTTCATAGATTTTAATCAATAAATGTATTTCTAAATATATTTTCTAAAACATTGTCTTACATTTTTAATTTGTTTAAACTAAACAATCTGAAAATGACAGATTATATAGATATGTAGTATATCATTTGTTTAAAAAAATGATATGCTACATATCTAATGAATCTATATTAAAATTATATACATGTTTATAAATATGTATAAATATTTATAAATACATATATAAATGTGTATAAATATGTATAGATGGGTATAAATATTTATAAACATTTATTACGCTGAGAGGCATTTATACAGTTGTAGCATATGGAATTGAGAATGCAAGAACAAGAATATGCTTGGCATATTTTGTGTAAAAAAAAGAGAAGTGCCTCAAATTTTTACAGTTACAATCTGAAAACAAATTAAAAAACTAAAAATTGCACATAATATCAAATGACATTAAAAAAAATAAAAAATAAATCACAAAATTAAATGAATTTAAAAAGATAAGAAAAATTGTAACATTTAAAAAGAAACTTCCTAAAAAATATTTTCAAATTTTCAAAAAAAAATGCAAAGTGTTTGGAAGGGGTGGGGGTTGCCACCTCCCCATGCATCGCCGACAGCCATTATCTATAGTTTTCGTGCATATGCTGCAAGTCTGCAGCACATGTACGGAAGCTGTAGACAGTGGCTACCGGTGATGCATGCTGCGAGCAATAATGGGGAGGTGAGGGGAGGTGGCGGCCTGCACCCCTCACAGTCATTTTTTTAAATTTTTTTAAAAACCGCATGAATATTCAAATCAATTCAAATTCGAATGCATTTAAAATGACATGCATTTAAAATTAGAATGTATATGAAATGACTTTCCATTTGGCATTTAATAAAAAAAAATTAAATTTCTTTTAACTGTTACAAAGGGAAGATAAATAGTCATTTCAACTTTATAAAATGAGAAAACAGGTTTTGATTTCTCTATTTCATAAGATTCAAAGAAAGAAACAAGATTTGAAAAGAAATTATCAAGCATTTGCAAAAGAAGTTGCAGAAGAATAATTAGTTTCAAGGTAAGAACAATTAGTTTCTCTATATTTCTATTATTGTTTTTTAAATTATAAATTTTATATTCATTCATTCTTATTTTCTTTCTGTAAAATAGATTTCTAATCGATTTCTCTATATTATAATAGATTTATTTTTATCATAATAGATAACTTTAGATTTTATGAATAGTTTAATTCATTAAAATAGAATTTCTAATAGATTTTTCTATATTATAATAGATTTCTCTATATTATAATATATTTCCCTAAATTTTAATTTCTCTATTTCACAGATTTAATTGAAGAAAGAACAAGATTTCAGAAAAAAATTTCAAACATTTACAAAAGAAGTTGAAAAAGAAGAATTAGTTTAAAGAACATGATTTCATAAGGGTTTTCAAGCATTTGTAAAGAAGTTGCAGAAGAACAATAAGTTTAAAGGTACAAATAATTAGTTTCTCAACACATATTTCTATGATTTTTTTTAATTATAAATTTTATATTCAGTCATTCTTATTCTTTTTGTAAAATAGATTTGTATTAGATTTCTCTATATTATAACAGATTTATCTTTAATATAATAGATTTTCCTAAATTTTAATATACAGTTAAAAATCTATATATTAATATATATATTTTTAAATTGTATATTAATCTAGATTTCTATATATATGAATGTTTTAATTTATTAAAATAAATTTTTTTATAGAGTTTTCTATATTATAATATATTTCCCTAGGTTTTAATATTAATTTAAAAAATATTAATTATTTTTTTTGGTGTAATCATACACTAGTTTGAAAAATGGAGGATATCATTGGCCTGAAGGTTGAAGTATGCACTGATGAAGAGGGTTTTGAGGGTGCATGGCTCGAAGGAACTATTATTGATATTGTACTGAATTCTAATCACCCAAAATATTATGTTCAATATGATCACTTTATCATGGATGAATGGAGTCGAGATCCCCTCATAGAAGAGATATTTGTCCAATTTATCAGACCCATTCTACCATTATGAATATTCCTTGTCATATACCCCTTGGATTAGTTGTTGATGAACTTGATTGTGACACTTGGTGGAGGGTGTCATTGCTGATAGATTTCTTTCACCTCTGATTCGTGAGGAGTTCTTTGAAGTATACTTCACTAAAAAAAATACTCTTAAACGCTACTCACACTCCAAATTATGTATTGGTCAAGATTGGATTGAAGGTGAATGGAGAGGGAGAGAATGGAATTGAATATTTCTATGTTCTATTTTGTTTTGAGATCCACTACCCATCTAAGGGGGATATATATTTTTGGTACCATTGGTTTTGTATTATAAATGAGATATCAATTCTCATTAATTTTCTAATATATTTATTTTGATGTTGTTACAATATTTTGGCTCTTATTGTCTCCAAATTTTGATGATTATTATAATTAATTTACTCTCATTGTCTTTAATATTAAATATATGTTTTTATATTATAATTTTTCTTATATCTCTAAACCAATGCAACCATTTTTTCTTATTCACAATATATATATGTGTGTGTGTGTGTGTGTGTGTGTGTGTGTGTGTATACGATATAGAAAAAAATATATATGTATATATATAATTATGGGAATTAATATTAAACACCTAGTATCTTTTAAGAATGCAATATTATTAAATATTAAATGTATGAACTTTTTTATATTTCTAACTCTACCTTTCTTCGATGGTAGCTATGGCGAGACCAAGATTGAACTTTGAATCAAACGAGCAAAGAAGACAATATCAAAGACTATCGTAGATGTCAACAAGAACAAATGACAAAAATTCAAAGAGAACAACAAAGAATAAGACAAAATGAACCTGACAAGAAGAGGCCTGGTAGAAGAAGGGCAGAAGTAATAGTACAACAATTAGAAATTCAAAATAGAGATGAAATAAATGTTAAAAGAAACAATCATCAACAAACTTATGAAAAAATCCCTCTTGTTTCAAGTGAAGAAAAATATGAAATCCAACAAGGTGATCCCCAACCAGGTGAGAGATATAACCATCCACTTAAGTGACAATAAAAAATTAGAAAATCAGGCCTGTCAATGGGTGTGTTAGGGTTAATCCTATTTTGCGAAAGGTTAGGAGCGCTTGGCAACCGCCAGAGAAAGGCTAGATCAAAATAAACTTTGATGGGGCTACAAGAGGCAACCCCGACATCTCTAGGTGTGAAGGTGTTGTGAGGGATAAAGATAGCAACATTGTCGCCCTCATAGAAAAGAGGTTAAGAGATGGGGCCAATAATGTTGTAGAATGCGAGGCTGCAAAAGAAGCCATTCTATTGGGAATCAAGTTGGGCTTGAGGAAGGTGCATCTAGAAGGAGACTCATAAATCATCATAAATGGCATCAAAAAAGGAAATTTTTCCTCATGGCATCTGGATAAACACATCAACTAGATTCGGTGCCTTTTGCCCAAGTTCGAAGACTTCAAGATCTTCCACGTCTATCAGGAGGCAAATATGGTGGCCGATATGTTGGCCAACTTGGGCGCCAACACCCCCCATGGAAGCAAGAATGATATCTTTGAAGACTTTGGTCTTCTGAACTTGGCCTAAAGCTAGAGTATTCCTTTTAGAGGCCACCCCATGCATTTTGGCTTGGAGCATCACACGATAACTTTGCCCACTCAAGATTTTTATGGGAGAACAACACACCACTTGTTATAATTATGCCGCATGCAGGAAGGGTTGGGGTGGCATGTTTCCAGAAATTCATAGGCTCCCAAATCCCCAAGAATTTATAGTACTAAATCCACCTTGTTTACTTCAGTTTCAATCTGTAGCAGCGCGATAGCCATCATGGAAGCAAACTTTGCATTGGAGTCCTGCAACCAAACCTAGGTGTACATAGGTGTAGTCTTGGCTTGGCACCTAAAGAACATCTTCCTCTTTGAGGACCAAGCCTTCTTGAGTGAGGTCATGAATTTCTTGGGGCCGGAGTACATGGACACCCACTGGCGTAGAAGGACAAATTTGTATATCACCTCATTATTTGTTTCTCTGGCTTTGTTGGTGGGAGACTCAAAAGATGAAGTCCGTAGGGTGGTGGAAACAAGCATCAACAAGAAATGGCTTGTAGGGCTGGAGGAGATCATTGAACGGTCCATCCTTGGTGTAGGTTTGAACATGGGCCCGAACCCATAGAGGCTCATTGGTGGTGGAGACAATTCGCTACAGCCGCTGGTGGTTTGGTCCTCTGTGAACCCAGGTGAAGTTCATTTGATAAAAGTAGCTAGGGCTTGGCGATGATTGGTTTTCCTTCTACAGGAATATATAGAGGAAGAGGAGAAAGCCCAAAAGGGCAAAATGAAGACTACTGCTAGGAAAAGTGTGCACCCCATGGAGAGCCCCTACAATACCAAATCCAACAAGAAGGGCGGGAGGTGATTGTTGTAGTGGTCAGTGTAGATGCAAGGGTTAATGTGTCTTTGCTCAATTGGGGTTCGACAAGTAGGACTGGCAAGCCACTTCTCCCACGGAATGAAGCTCGAGCAATCCCCAATTTCACCAAAGAAGAGGCAGTGACATGGTTCAAGAAATGAAGTGGCCGAAGGTTTTCTCCAGTCATGCGGGGGGCCTTTTGGTAGTTTTTTGTTTTCATCGGCCTGGTGTTTTGGGGTTGGATTTAGGTGTTGGGTGTTGATTCCCTTTTTTTTGTAATGCTTCAGCTTTAATTTTACTATGCTTGTAATTAAGAGACATTAGGCTCTCTTACTCTCTATATCATGTAATCCTTTTTTAAAATCAATACAAATATTGTTACCTATCAAAAAAAAAAATTAGAAAATCAGGGTTAGTCAATTTGACATGAAAATTTCAACTAGCTATCAACCTAATATCAACCTAAATTTCAACTAGGGTTAGTCAACTTGACATGAAAATTTCAACTAGCCATATGAGAATGTATACAATTATTTACACACCCAGTTCCGGATTATAAGAGAAGATTTACTCGAAGCTTATAGGGGGTGTGTGAAGCATATTAGAGGGGGTTAAAATAAAAAATGGGAGTTTGTTGAGAAGAAAGGGTCCTCTGATTTCTAGGTTTATAACTCTGTTGAATATGTGGGGATGAGAGGAGTTAAAGATGGTGTAGAATTTGGTCTTTCATTCAATATTCTGCTTATAGAGCAGTTAGTTTATTTGGAAGCTAAAACAGCTCAGCTTGAATATAATTTTGATTGGAAACAAGTCTACAAATGTGATTTTGTTGATGATAGTCAGGAGGTGGCCATTAATCATGGGCTCACTGAACATTTGGCCATTATTTAGGGCCCTCCTAGCACTAGAAAAAATTGTATCGGGTTGCAAGTTGCAAAGGCTTTTCTTCATAAGATTTCAAATTCCTCTGGTCCCATTCTCATAGTGTGCTTTACTAACAGAGCTCTAGATCAATTTTTGGAGGGAATATATGAATATGAGAAAATTCTAGCAAGGTTAAGATCTAGAACTCAGAGCTCAATTGTTAGCAAATGTACTCTTGACTAGGGATAAGAGAGAAATATAATATTGTTTTTTTTGGTAAGAAAAATTGAATTCCTAATTTGAATGTAAAAACATAAAAAAATATTGGATTTCTTAACATTCCAAATAGAACTTGTGTTGCCCTTTCTAGGGCTAGAATTGTTCTGTATATCTTTGGAAATGTCAAGCTAGTCTCAGACAATTCTCCAGTGTGGATTGATATCATAAATCATTTTACATATAATGGGTATGTTGGTAATGGAATACCACTATACTGTCCTAAACATCCAGATGATGCTGGACATGTTGTTACCAAATATCATAATTTAAGCAGGTATGGTGATGGAAGTATGAGCTTTTGTACCAGGAAATGCAAATAAAAATTAATTTGTGGTCATCTTTGTCCCAAGAAATGTCATCATGGAGGACATGTGAGAATTGGATTTGCAAGGCCTGATGTATGAAGTTTGAATTTTGTGGACATGTCTACAGGAAGGTCTATCATGCAACTTCCTATGACCCCTTTCGGCACATTGGAATAATCAAGTGTGTTTGAAGGGGTCATAGGACCCCTTAGGACACACTTAAGTGTTCTAATGTGTTGAAAGGGGTCATGGAGACTTCCTAGGGGTCCTAGTATGCCTTATCATTTGTTAACACCCCTAGGAAGTCCCTATGACCCCTTTCAAAACATTTCAATACTCAAGTGTGTCTCAAGAGGTTGTAGGACCCCTTAGGACACACTTGAGTGTTCTAATGTGCCAAAAAGGGTCATGGGGACTTCTTAGGGGTCCTATTATGCTTTATCATGTGTTAGGACCCTTAGGAAGTCCCCATGACCCCTTTCAACATATTGGAACAATCAAGTATGTCTCTAGGGGTCCTACGACCTCTTGGGACACACTTGAGTGTTCCAATGTGTTGAAAGGGGTCACGGGGACTTCCTAGGGGTCCTAACGTGTGATAAGGTGTACCTTCCAATCTTTTATTAATGTCTTGTTCTATTTTACTCACTTAAAACACCTATGTACTAGGAGGGTATTAAATTGTAATAACTATGTACGAAAGGTTGGAAGATTGTAGAAAAAATCATGGATGGTCATTGAAAGAAGAAAAGGCAACCAATTGGCCATTTAAAAAAATCATGGGTGGCCATTGAAATAAGCTATTTTTCTAGAGGGAATAGAAGAAAACTTTCGCTAATTTGCAATGGCCCGAAGCAAAGGGAGAAACTCTACTTCCAAATGTATTTCAGGTTGCCCATCTATACAGTTTGGTGAAGAAGGGTGTACATTTTCTGATTCCTACTACTCCAATTGTTACGTAAGGGTCCTAACACATGATAAGGCATACTAGGACCCCTTAGGACACACTTGAAGATTGCAGAAAAAATTATGGATTGCCATTGAAAGAAGTAAAGGCAACCAATCGTCCATTTAAAAAAATTCATGGGCGGCCATTGAAATAAGCTATTTTTCTGGAGGGAAGAGCAAAAAACTTTCGCTAATTTGCAATGGCCCAAAGTGAAGGGAGAAACTCTACTTCAAGATGTATTTCAGGTTTCCCATCTATACAGTTTGGTGAAGAAGGGTGTGCATTTTCTGATTCCTACTGCTATATTTCACTCACTTGAAACACCTATGTACTAGGAGGGTATTAAATTGTAATAACTATGTACAAAAGGTTGAAAGATTGTAGAAAAAATTATGGATGGCCATTGAAAGAAGCAAAGGAAACCAATTGGCCATTTAAACAAATTTATGGGCTATCATTAAAATAAGCTATTTTATTGCAGGGAAGAGCAAAAAACTTTCACTAATTTGCAATGGCCCAAAGCGAAGGGAGAAACTCTACTTCCATATGTATTTTAGGTTTCCCATCTATACAGTTTGGTGAAGAAGGGTGTGCATTTTTTGATTCCTACTGCTCCAATTATTACCAATTTGTGCCTCCTAAATATTGTGAATATTACCATACATATCTTTTATACAAACTTCGTGGGAGAAGGAATAAAATGAAATACTTAGGGAAGAGGGTGAGAAAATTTTGGAATTACTAAAAATATGTGAGAATATTGTTAGAAGAGGGTGAAAATCAACTAGGTTAAATTATCCAAGCTCTGAGATAGAAAATTTCATCATTGTGTATTGAGAGCGAGAAGTAATTGGGAACAATTCAAAGAATGCAAAAAGAGATTAAATCTTGCATATAGACGAAGCGAAACAAAGTGAGAGTGCAGAAGAGGAGATTGGGTATCTTCAAAAACTCTGAGGTGAAGTATTAGCTAATCCAGATGTCATGTTATGTGCTTCTGATGGTTCAACATTTCAAGTGCATTCTCTCATTCTTATGAGTGCTCTTTTCATTTTTCCCTAGTTTTAACATTCCTAGGGGTCCTAGAGAGAGAGAGCATGTTGCATGTATGGGAAATAATGAGTACCTATTTTATACCCTTAATTGATTCAAATGGATGGAAAAATGTTGATGACTAAAGACTATTTTAGGTTAATCATGTGTTGGATCGTCTCAAGATCTTTCCTATGCTTTTTGAAGAAAGTCAATCAGACTCCGTATGTGGAAGTTATGGCTTCCAGAAGAAAAGCCTATTTTAGTTTCTTCATAACCCACTTGGGTTATGGAGAATAAAATGCATAGTTTTTACTTCTTCAAAACTCGATTGGGTTTTGAAGTACTTTTTGCTTTTTAGAACCAGATTGGGTTATTTGAAATTTAGAAACCTGATCAGGTTCAAGACAGATTAAGTTTTTTTATAATATTTTCTAGGATTGGTTACCAAGCCTAAAACAATTTTGAATTTTCAATAACCCGATCGGGTTATATGAAATTTGATTTTTTTTAAATATATGTCCACTTTTTTGGTCCACAACTTGGCGCATATACCCAAATACATAATCATAGATCCTAACTGTAAATAACATTGCAACCCTAACTATAACCCTAACCCTAACCTAAATTTTAACCCTAATCGTAACCTAAATTATAACCCTAATCCTAACCTAAATTACAACCCTATCCCAAATGCTAACTCTAAACATTAAGATAATACTAATCCTACACCTCACCCTACACACTAACCCTAACCTTAATTATAACCCTTACCCTAACCATTTCTCTAACCATTAAGATGATATGAATCATACCCCTCACCATACACCCTATTCCTAAAGTGTACATCATAACCCTAACCTAACCCTAACCCTAACCCTGACCATAAAAATCACCCTTAGCCCAACCCTAACACTAACCCTATCTATAAAAAGAACCCTATCCCTAATCCTAACCCTAACCCTAATTGTAACCCTAAACCTAACCCTAACTATAAAAAACACCCTAACCATATCCCTAACCCTAACCCTAACTCTAACCCTAACCCTAAAAATAACTCTTACCCTATCCCTAACCCTAACCCTAACCCTATCCATAACCCTAACCCTAATTGTAACCCTAAACCTAACCCTAAATGTAAAAATAACCCTAACCCTAACTCTAACCCTAACCCTAAAAATAACTCTAACCCTAACACTAACACTAACCCTAACCCTCATACTAATCCTAACCCTAACCCCAACCTTAATGCTAACACTAAGTCTAACCCTAACCATAACACTAACTCTAACCCTAATCCTAACTGTAATTGTAACTCTAACCCTAACCCTAACCGTAACTATAAATCTAACCCTAACCCTAACCTTAACCCTAATTATAACTGTAACCCTGACCCTAACCTAATAGCTCTAACTATAACCCTAACCCTAAACCTATCCCTAACTCTAACTATAATCATAACTCTAACCCTAAGCCTAAGCCTAACCATAACTCTAACTATAATCCTAACTCTAGCCTAACCATAACCATAACCCTAACCTTAACCATAACCCTAACCATAACTATAACCCTAATCATAACCCTAACCCTAAATGTAACCCTAATTCCAACCCCAACCCTAACCATAACTCTAATTATTATCCTAACCCTAACTCTGACCCTAACTCTAACCCTAACTATAATTGTGACCCTAATCCAAACCCATTACCATACATTACAAATGTAAAGTCAACATAACCCTAACCCTAAACCTAACCCTAACTCTAACTCTTACCCTAACCCTAACCTTAACCTTAACCCTAACTATAAATCTAACCCTAATCCTAATAACTCTAACTTTAACCCTAACCCTAATCCTAATAACTCTAACTGTAACCCTATCCCTAACTCTAACTATAATCCTAACTCTAACCCTAAGCCTAATCCTAGCCATAACTCTAACTATATTCCTAACACTAACCTAACCCTAACCCTAACTATAACTATAAACCTAATACTAACCCTAACTCTAACTGTAACCTTAATACCAACCCCAACCCTACCCCTAACTCTAATTATAATCCTAACCCTAATCCAAACCCATAATCGTACATTGCAACTGTAAAAGTCAACATAACCCTAACCTTAACCCTAACCCTAGCCCTAACACTAACCCTAAATCTAACCTTACCCCTTACCCTAACCCTAATCCTAACTATAACCCTAAACCTAACCCTAACCCTAACACTAACCCTAACCCTAACTCTAACCTTACCGCTAACCCTAACTCTAACTGTAACACTAACACTAACCTTAACTGTAAAATAAATCTAACCCTAACCCTAACCATACAAATCCCTAACTATAATCCTAACTCTAACTCTAATTATAACCCTAACCCTAACCCTAACCCTAACACTAACCCTAACCCTAACTCTAATCTTACCCCTAACTTTAACTCTAACTATAACACTAACACTAACCTTCACTTTAAAAATAACTCTAACCCTAACCCTAACCCTAACCGTAAAAGTCACCCTAACCCTAACCCTCATTGTAAAAAGAATCCTATCCCTAATCCTAATCCTAACCCTAACCCTAATTGTAACCCTAAACCTAACCCTAACTATAAAAAACACCCTAACCCTATCCCTAACATTAACTCTAACCCTAAACATAAGTCTAGCTCTAATCCAAACCCATAATCATAGATTAAAATGGTTAAAATTCACCCTAACTCTAACTATAGCCCTAACCTAACCCTAACCTTAAAAATAACTCTAACCCTCACCCTAACCCTAACCCTAATTGTAATCTTAACCTTAACACTAACCCTAACCCTAACCCCAACCCTAATGCTAACACTAAGTTTGGCCCTAACCATAACACTAACTCTAACCCTAACTATAGCTATAACTCTAACCCTAACCCTAAACTTAACTATAACTGTAACCCTAACCCTAATCCTAATAACTCTAATTGTAACCCTAACCCTATCCCTAACTCTAACTATAATCCTAACTCTAACCCTAAGCCTAACACTAACCCTAACCCTAAATCTAACTATAATCCTAACTCTAACCTAACCCCAACCTTAACTATAACCCTAATCCTAACTCTAATACTAACCCTAACTCCAACTGTAACCCTAACCCTAACGCCGACCCCAACCCTAACCCTAACCACTTTAAACTATTTTACACTATTTTACAATATTTTAAACTATTTTACATTAATTTTAACTATTTCACACTATTTTGAATTGTTTTAAACTATTTTATATTATTTTAAATTATTTTACACTATTTTATACTATTTTACATTATTTTATAATAATTTAAACTATTTTAAATTATTTTACACTATTTTTCCACTATATTAAACTAGTTTACACTATTCTAAACTATTTTACACTATTTTACACCATCTTAAAATAGTTTAAAATTATTTAAAATAGTGTAAAATAATTTAAAATAGTGTAAAATAGTTTAAAATAGTATCAAAACTATTTTATACTATTTTAAACAGTTTTACACTATCTTAAACTATTTTACATTAATTTAAACTATTTCACACTATTTTAAATTATTTTAAATTATTTTACAATATTTTAAATTATTTTGCATTAATTTATACTATTTTCTAATATTTTAAACTATTTTACACTATTTTTACATTATATTAAAATAGTTTACATACTATTAAAATAGTTTACACTATATTAAACTACTTTAAACAGTATTAAACTATTTTACACTATTTTATACTATTTTAATCTATTTTAAAAAATTGTTAAACTATTTTACACTATTTTAAATTATTTTACATTATTTCATCCTATTTTAAATTATTTAATACTATTTTACACTATTTTAAATTGTTTAAAGCGATTTACACTATTTTAAAATAATTTACATTATTTTAAAAAAATTTATACTATTTTAAACTATTTTACACTATTTTACACTATTTTGAACTATTTTAAATTATTTTACACTATTTTAAAATATTTTACATTGTTTTACACTATTTTAAACAATTTTATGCTATTTTACATTACTTTGAACTATTTTACACTATTTTAATTTATTTTAAAACTATTTTACACTATTTTAAATTATTTTAAAAAATTGTTAAACTATTTTACACCACTTTAAATTATTTTACATTATTTCATACTATTTTAAATTATTTTATACTATTTTAAATTATTTGACACTATTGTATACTAATTTACATTATTTTAAACTTTTTTAAAACTATTTTACATTATTTTAAACTATTTCATATTATTTTATACTATTTTAAAATTATTTACGTTATTTTAAAATATTTTAAACTTTTTAATACTATTTTACACTATCTTATACTATTTAAAATTATTTTACCCTATTTTACACTATTTTAAAATAATTTACACTATTTTAAAATATTTTACATTGTTTTACACTATTTTACACTATTTTACGATATTTTATACTATTTTAAATTATTTTACATTATTTTAAACAGTTTTACACTATTTTACATTATTTTAAACTATTTCACAGTATTTTGAATTATTTTAAACTATTTTTAAATACTTTAAATTATTTTGTACTATTTTACATTATTTTGTACAACATTTTACACTATATTAAACTAGTTTCCACTTTTAAATTATATTAAACTATTTTACACTATATTACATATTATTAAAATAGCTTACACTATTCTAAACTATGTTACACTATATTAAAATATTTTAAATGATATTAAACTATTTTCCATTATTTTACATCATATTAAACTATTTTAAAATTAAACTATTTTAAATTATTTTCTACTATTTTACATCATATTAAACTGTTTTAAACTATTTAAAAAATATTTTATACTATTTTAAAAAATTGTTAAACTATTTTTCACTATTTTACATTATTTTATACTATTTTAAACTATTTTACACTATTTTATACTATTTTACACTATTTTAAACTATTTCACATTATTTTACATTATTTTAAACTATTTTAAACTTTTTTTATACTATTTTAAATTATTTTACACTATTTTAAAATATTTTAATTTATTTTGCACTATTTAAAACTATTTTACACTATTTTATACTATTTTAAATTATTTTACACTATATTAAATGATTTTAAACTATTTTGCATTATTTTTTAAACTATTTTACATTATTTTTTAACTATTTCACACTATTTTAAATTATTTTAAACTATTTTACACTATTTTATACCTAATACAAAAATATATATTTGTAAAAATGTACAAATATGTTTGAATTATTTTAAACTATTTTACACTAATTTAAAATATTTTAAATTATTTGGCACTATTTTACATTATTTTACAATATTTGAAATTATTTTAAAATATTTTACATTATTTTTACACTATATTGAACTAGTTTACATACTATTAAAATTGTTTACACTATTATAAACTAGCTTATATATATATA
>MU226650.1:369549-380728 GCA_018584345.1 Thuja plicata | reverse complement strand
ATACCTTTTTCAAGTATTTCCTTTCTAAACATTGTATGCCTCAAATGCATGTAATGTGCAACTATATGAGGATAGTCAATTTCATTATGTCTTCTCCATTTTTGAGCCTCTCATGGATCAGTTGGTGGTGTTCCTGGCATCAATGCATGTAGATCAGGCCACTGCATATCCGCTGCACTTAATGTGAAGAAAATTGTATTAGAACCAATTTGGTGAAGCGTGTTTGTTAATTCTGCTTTACATTTAGCCCAATATGATCGCATTCCTCTTAGAGATGTTCCAAACCGTATCAACCTATCTGCCAGATTATTATGTGGAATATTTTCCATATGTTCACGTAACTCATTGATGGTAATTAGCATGTCTTAAAAACTCCTTTTCACAAATACAGTTGATGAATTATGTGCACAATGTCTCATAATCATGTTCATCATGAAATACCTAAACCTTGGATGTTTAGCAAAGTGATGATCCCTATACTATAACAAATGCATTGCAAATTCATGTAAATGAACTCGCTTCATTCTTGGCTCTAACCAATCACACATTCCATCAGGAAATAATGTTGGAAATGCCATATTGAATAATCTTGATGTAACATATTCATTGATGGGTGATGCACCTATAGATGGCCATTCAATTAATGCAGATGGTATTGTATCTGGATTGTTAACCCATGCACAGATTAGATCCATTTCTCTTTGAGCATTAGGTGGCCTTGAATCCATTGATGTTGTGTGATTAATTATATTACCTTCATTTATCTCCATGATTGGACCCACACATACGACTTCATTTGCATCAGAATCAAATTCCATGTGCACTGTCCTCAATCTGGTAAAAACATTCTCATCAGAATTTCTTGGCAATTCATTAAGAGCAGCTTCATCAGTCCTAACATCTACATAAAAATTTTCATGTTCTACTTTGTATCTCAATGCTCTATAAACACTATCCCTATTTACAGTAAAGTTATAGTGTGTGCCACGTTGATCCCTTCTGCAAACAATAATGATTTTCAAATGCTCAATAGTATGTGGAAAAACTTTGGATACCTATTCTACATGCTGGGGAAAACTTATAGTGTGTCCTTTGTACTTATATTGACCACCAGTTGCATGTGTAACTTGCAGTATAGGGTTGACACGTGCAATCAACATCTCTTCAACCTGAGTCAAATTGGCAAGCTCTTATGGTTGAGAGCCAGGATCCATATTATTTGTAGTTGAAAACCTATTAGTTCCTCTCTATTGTCGACACCTGTTGCATATAGGACCTTGACAAGTGCGATATACTTTCATTCCAAGATATGATTCTTGACAAACATAACACATATTTGGACTCTTCAAACTATATATATGATGTCTAAACTGCATTTGGAATCTTCTAAATTATGACTGAAGCATACCATTTGGGTTTGGCATGTTTTGTATAGCACCTTCAATGTCAACATTCATTTTCATATGATTTTCATGTTGTGGTGTTTCTGGAACACATTCTATGGATGCAGAGCCTTCATTTTGAACATCAGACTAAATGTTTACATTAGGTTGATGGTTATATCTATCATTTGGTTTAGGATCACCTTGTTGTCTTTCACATCTTTCTTTATTTTGAAGGACTTGAAAGGACTTGTTCAGATGTTCGTTGATGATTGCTTATTTCTACATTTACTTCATCTTGATTTTCACTTTTCAATTGTCCCATTGTTACTTCTGTCCTTCTTCTACCATTCCTTTATCTATCAAGGTCATTGCGTCTTATTCTATGTTGTTCTTGCTGATTTTTTGGCATTTGTTCTTGTTGACGCCTACGACACTCTCTTTTATATTGTCTTTGATATTCTCTTTGATATTATCTTCTTGCCGCCTCTGATTCAAATTTCAACCTTGGTCTCACCATACCTAGTATGAAATACATTAGAGTTAGTCACTGAAATATACTTCATTTATTCAATATATAAGATTATTGTATTGTTTAGAAAATGTGAGTGTTAGATAATAAAATTACTATGATTATATATTTTTACATGTGGAGGCATTGTCTTAAATGTAACACTTTCATTATTTTGATAACTTAAATATTCATTTATAAGTTTAAATAATATATTATTTCATTGCTTTAGAGAGTTTATTAAAAATTTATTGAATTGAAAAGCCATATGTTTATTAATAATACATGTCAATTTAGAGATTATATTTTTGGCTTCATGTTTAAATACATATTTACACATGACCATGACCATATACATTAAAATTAGAAAAATATATTAGATATGAGTAATAATTATATTTATTAAGACAACAATTATGACAATGAGAGGGAACATGTTGCAACATTTAAAAAATCAATATTTTATTAAGAAGAATCGATTCATTGTGACAATAAAATGGTCCAAAAGACCATTTTGTGAAAACATGAGAAAACATGATCTCTCATTTTGAATACAAAATTGTGAAAGCCAAAATGAAATGGTTACAAAAGGATGTTTTATCATAACATGAGAAAACATAATCACTCAGTTCCACTTCGTTGGTCTCCATCATCCTCCTATCCATTCATGGGCTGGATGTAAGAGGGAACATGAATACACTTTTAGAGTGTGAGTGTTAGGGATATATATTTCAAAGATATTTTCCTGACTTAGCGGTGAAACAAATCTATCTACAGTCACCCCTGACCACCAACAATCCTTATCGAGAACTTCAACTGCAAACCCGAGTGGTATATGTTGAGGCAACCTAATCAGAGGTGGAATAGGTCTCATATACTCTAAAAAAACCTCCTCAACAAGGGGTTCTCTTGACCATTTATCGGTAATGAAATGATCATATCTCATAGAAAATTTTGGTTTTTTAGAAAGTAGTACAACATATATAACTATTGCTTCAAACCAAGCCCCCTCAAATCCTTTGTCATCATAACTAACTTGTACCTTCATTCTCATTTGTACATCCTTCTGTATTCATTATGTATGATTTCAAATAATTAAAACCATTCCAATATATAAATTTAAAGATACAATACAATTCATAATAGTAACAAACTTTTAATATACTAACTAAAATAATAAGTCTAATAAATTAAACAAATAAACCAATTAGTTTAACTAATTAAACTAATTGTCTAATCAAATAAAGTAATTATTCAATTAAATAAATTCATTAAACAAATAACTAATTAAACTAATTATCCAATTAAACTAATTATCTAATTAAACTAATTATCCAAGTCTAATAAATTAAACAAATAAATTAATTAGTTTAACTAATTAAAAAAATTATCCAATTGAATAAACTAATTAAACTAATTATCCAATTAAACTAAACAATCTAATATGACAACATAGGCCTCCATATCAAATAATTTAAATCAAAATTGAAATAATAAAACTAAATATTAAAAAATGATCAAATACTCTAAATCTAAATAATCAATAATTTAAAAAATATACATCTAAATAATCTAAAAGTACACCAATATGGTTGTGTCAACATCCATATTTAATTAAATAAACTAATTAAATAAATAACTAATTAAACTAATTATCCAATTAAACTAATTATCCAATGAAACTAAATTATCTAGGTTTAATAAATTAAATAAATAAACTAATTAGTTTAACTAATTAAATAAATTATCCAATTAAACTAAAGTAATTAAACTAATTATCCAAGTAAATAAACTAATTATCTAATTAAATAAACTAATTAAACAAATAACTAATTAAACTAATTACCCAATTAAAGTAATTATGTGATATAGGCCTCCATATCAAATAATTTAAATCTAAATCTAAAAAGTAAAATTAAATATTAAAAAATGATCAAATACTCTAAATCTAAATAATCAATAATTTAAAAAATATACATCCATATTTAAAATTATATCTAAATATTAAAACTAAATATTAAATGAAATAATGATTTAAATCTTAATGAAAATGAAAATGGTGGCATTTCTGTCCATTTTTAAATCTTAATTTAAATATTAAAATAATAATCAAATCTTATATATCTAAAGAATTTAAAACTTAACCTGAAAATACTATATAATCTAAAAATGGGGCATTGCCTTCCATTTAAACTTAAATGAAATAATCATTAAATAATTATTTAAACTTAACAATCTAATATGGAAATGTATAATCTTAATGAAAATGAAAATGGCAGCATTGTCATCCATTTTTAAATCTTAATTTAAATATTAAAACAATGATCAAATACTATATATCTAAATAATTTAAAACTTAATATGAAAATACTATATAATCTGAAAATAGCGGCATTGTCTTCTATTTTTAAATCTAAAACAATATGGTCTCCATATTTAAAATAATATTTAATGAAATAATGATTAAAAAAATATTTAAATTAATATTCCAATTTAATAAACTTAACAATCTAATATGGCAAAGTATAATCTTAATGAAAAAGAAAATGGTGGCATTGTCATCCATTTTTAAATCTTAATTTAAATTTTAATCTGAAAATACTATATAATCTGAAAATGGCGGAATTGTCTTCCATTTTTAAATCTAAAAAAATAAGGTCTCCATATTTAAAATAATATTTAATGAAATAATGATTAAACAAATATTTAAATTAATATTCCAATTTAATGAACTTAACAATCTAATATGGCAAAGTATAATCTTAATGAAAAAAAAATAACGACATTGCCATCCATTTTTAAATCTAAATTTAAAAAGTAAAACTAAATATTAAAAAATGATCAAATACTCTAAATCTAAATAATCAATAATTTAAAAAATACACATCCATATTTAAAATTATATCTAAATATTAAAATTAAATATTAAATGAAACAATGATTTAAATCTTAATGAAAATGAAAATGAAAATAAAAAATGATATATAGTACCTATCTAATGAATCTATACTTCATAGATTTTAATCAATAAATATATTTTTACATATATTTAAAAATCTAAATAAAAAAAAAAATTATAACTAAAATTATAAGTTTAAACTGAAATATAATTTGAAAATGGCAGATTATAAAGATATGCAGTATATCATTTGTTTAAAAAATGATATACTGCATATCTAATAAATCTATATTAAAACTATAAACATATCTAATCAATATATATTTCATAGATTTTAATCAATAAATGTATTTCTAAATATATTTTCTAAAACATTGCCTTACATCTTTAATTTATTTAAACTAAATAATATAAAAATGACAGATTATATAGATATGTAGTATATCATTTGTTTAAAAAAAATGATATACTACATATCTAATGAATCTATATTAAAACAATAAACATATCTAATAAATCTATATTTCATAGATTTTAATTAATAAATATATTTTTAAATATATTTAAAAATCTAAATCTTAAAAAAAATAAAAAAATAATAAGTTTAAACTAAAATATAATCTGAAAATGATAGATTATAAAGATATGCAGTATATCATTTGTTTAAAAAAATGATATACTGCATATCTAAATAATCTAAATCTAAATCATTAATTTGCTTAAACTAAAATATAATCTAAAAATGACAGATTATATAGATATGTAGTATATCATTTATTTAAAAAAATGATATACTACATATGTAATGAATCTATATTAAAATTATTATAAAGAAATACAAAATATAGGACATAATAATGAATCTATACTAGAACATTGCCTTACAGAATATAATAGCAAAAAAACTAACAATAACAACTATGCTCACTTTCAAATATTGTTGCTTGAAACTTGCTCTCCTCTTTGCTACTTCAAAACTCTTCTACTTCGAATCCTCTCCTCAAATCTGTATGAAAAAAAAAGGACATAACTCTCTTTATAAGTCTATATTGTCTCTTCATTTTATTTTGAAACCCCTACCTTTTCAATTTCCCAACGAATTTAAATTTAAAAAAAAATTAATTAAAAATAAATGCATCTACATTTTATTAAAAGTTCATTTAATAAAAAAAAATTTAAAAATATTGATTGGGCGGGGTAGGGGCCGCCATGTCCCCTCACCTCCCCATACTTTGCGCTTGTTTTTTAAAGCAAGTTAAAAAAAATATTAAATTTTTCATTGGGCGGGGTGGGGGCCGCCACATCCCCTCACCTCCCCATACTCTGCCCGCGCATATATGCACGCCAAGCTGTCTGCAACTGACATGCGTGCGCTGTAGACTACAATGTACACACGACAACTGCAGACAGCCTGCCATGCAATACATGCACGGGCAAAGTATGGGGAGGTGAGGGGATGTGGCAGCCCCCACCCCACCCAATCAACATTTAATAATTGTTTTTTATTAAATTTGTTTTAATTTGGTTATGCCACTTGCCATTTGTTAATAATTTTTAATTTGTTATTAATTTTTCAGTTATACTTGCCATTTGTTATTAATTTTTTGTTTTTTTAATTTTATTTATTCCGGTTATTTTAAATCTATTTTTTATTGTTATTTTAAATTTATTTTTTTGGGGCAATTTTTTTTTTAATGCCATTTGGCATTATTTTTTTTAATGCCATTTGGCATTATGTGCGGATTATAACTGTAAAAATTTGAAGCACTTCTTTTTTATATACACAAAATATTCTTGAGAATATACCCATGCTGGGATTTGTGTTTGTGCTCTCATTGTAAGAACGCCTCTCGACATAATAAAAATATTATAAACTAAAACTAAAATATTATACAGTAAATTATAACTATAAATCTAAAACATTAAAAAGTAAATCTAAAACTAATATATAAAATATATCTAAAATATTAAAAAGTAAATAAAACATTGTAATATTATAAACTAAATCTAAATATAAATAGCAACATTGCCTTCTATATTTTAAAATACTAAAAAGTAAATATAAATATTAAACCTAAAAATAAATCTAAATATTAAACCTAAATCTAAATCTAAATCTAAATATTAAACCTAAATCTAAATATTTAAATTATTTACAAAAATAAAGTAATTAAAAAAATAAATATGAAAGGCTCTTCTAATTCATGTTTGCATGCTTGTCTCTCCAAATATGAAAAAGCATGCAAATTTGTTTTAAAAATAATTTTTCTTTAAATGTCATTTGACACTCCTTTATTTTTTGGCCTTTTATGATCTTACATTTCTATTTTTATTTAAATTTTAGATTTTTCTAATTCCATTTGACATTTTTAAAGTTTACAAAATCAAAGTAATTAAATAAATAAATATGAAAGGCTCTTCAAATTTCTCTTTGCATGTTTGTCTCTCTAAATTCCTCTCTAAATCTGAAAAAGTATGTAAATTAATTTTATATTAAAATATTAAAAAACAATAGTTAAATAAAAAATGCAATATTTAAATAATAAATATAATATATTAAAATTTTTGAAAATATACCAGCATATAAAAACATTATAAATTAAAATTAATCATTATAAAGTAAATCTAAAATTAATATATAAAATATATCTAAAACATTAAAAAATAAATAAAAATATTAAAATATTATAGACTAAATCTAAATGACAATATTGCGCTCCATATTTTAAAATACTAAAAAGTAAATGTAAATATTAAACCTAAATCTAAATATTTAAACTATATACAAAAATAAAGTAATTAGAGAAATAAATATTTCACCTTTAAATCTCTTCCAAAACTATCTCTTCAATTTTCCTCCAAAACTCTCATGTTCTTCTCTACAAAACAACAAATTGAATGAGAGAAGAACTCTTTTATAATTTGAGAGCGTCTCCTCATCTTCCCCAAATGATGCCTCTTTGCATGCCTAATAACATTAAAAAAGAAATCTAAAATTAATATATAGAATATATCTAAAATATTATAGCATTATAGACTAAATCTAAATCTAAATGACAATATTGTAAATATTAAACCTCAATCTAAATTTAAATATAAATACTTAAACTATATACAAAAACAAAGTAATTAAGGAAATAAATATTTCACCTTTAAATCTTCTCCTCAACTATCTCTTCAATTCTCTTCCAATGCTCTCACTACTCCGCAAAATAATAAATTAAATGAAGGAAGAACTCTTTTATAATTTGAGAGCATCTCCTCATCTTTCCCAAAGGATGTCTCTTTGCATGTCTCATCTCTTCAAATTCCTCTTTGCATGCTTGTCTCTCTAAATTCAAAAAAGCATGCAATTTTTTATTAAAAAAATAGTTTTCTTCAAATGTCATTTGGCACTCCTCTATTTTTCGGCCTTTTATGACCTTATATTTTTATTTTTATTTTATTTTCAGATTTCCCTAATGCCATTTGGCATTTTTAAAGTTTTTAATTTTCGTAATTTTCTTTTTTTGTAACTCCCACCAAATTTTTTTTTTTTTTTTCGGCTTTTATCAATGTCATTTGACATTTTGAGAAATGTAACTGTCAAGAATGCCAACCATTTCTTTTTTATGTACACGGAATATTTATGAAAATATACCCGTACTGGGAATTTAATTTGTGTTCCCATTGTAAGAACGCCTCTCGACGTAATTATTTTACACTATTCTACACTATATTAAACTATTTTAAATGATATTAAACTATTTTACATTATAATAAACTATTTTACACTATTTTATACGATATTAAACTATTTTAACCTATTTTACATTACTTTGAACTATTTTACACCATATTAAACTAGTTTACATTACTTTGATTTATTTTACAATTTGTAAAACTATTTTACACTATTTTAAACTATTTTAAAACATTTTACACTATTTTATATTATTTTACACTATTTTAAATTATTTTAAAAAATTGTTAAACTATTTTACACTATTTTAAATTATTTTACAATATTTTAAATTATTTTATACTATTTTAAACTATTTTATACTATTTTAACCTTTTTCAAACTATTTTACACTATTTTCAACTATTTCACAATATGTTATACTATTTTAAAATAATTTACGTTATTTTAAAATATTTTAATCTTTTTATACTATTTTACACTTTTTAAAACTATTTCAAACTATTTTACACTATTTTAAATTGTTTTTCTATTAATTTATACTATTTTAAAATATTTTATATTATTTTACACTACTTTAAACTATTTTACACTATTTTAAAATATTTTACATTATTTTGCACTATTTTACACTATTTTAAATTTTTAAAAATTATTTTAAACTATTTCACATTATTTTACACTATTTTAACATAATTTATGTTATTTTAAACTATTTTATACTATTTTACATTATTTTAAACTATTTTACACTATTTTAAAATATTTTAAAACTATTTTACATTATTTTAAAACTATTTTACAATATCTTAAAACTATTGTACACTATTTTACATTATTTTAAAACAATTTTATACTATTTTATATTATTTTACACTATTTTAAACTATTTTAAAAAATTGTGAAACTATTTTACATTATTTAAACTTTTTAAAATTATTTTATATTATTTTCAACTATTTCACATTATTTTACACTATTTTAAAATAATTTACGTTATTTTAAACTATTTTTAAATATTTTAAATTTTATACTATTTTATATTATTTTAAACTATTTCAAACTATTGTAAACTATTTTACACTATTTTAAACTATTTTAAATTATTTTACACTATTTTAAAATAGTTTATATTGTTTTACACTATTTTACGCTATTTATACTATTTTAAACTATTTTAAATTGTTTTACACTATTTTAAAATATTTTACATTATTTTTAACTATTTCATACTATTTAGAATTATTTTAAACTATTTTACAGTATTTTAAATTATTTTGTTTAATTTTAAACTATTTTACACTATTTTAAACTATTTTATATTATTTTATACTATTTTACATTATTTTATACTATTTTAAAATATTTTACACTATTTTAAACTTTTTAAAACTATTTTAAACTATTTCACATTATTTTATACTATTTTAAAATAATTTATGATATTTTAAAATATTTTAAACATATTTTATACTATTTTACACTATTTTAAACTATTTCAAACTATTTTATATTATTTTACACTATTTTAAACAATTTTAAATTACTTTACACTATTTTAAAATATTTTACACTATTTTACATTATTTTACACTATTATATTCTATTTTATACTATTTTATACTATTTTTAAAAAGTATTAAACTATTTTATACTATTTTATATTATTTTATGCTATTTTATATTATTTCATACTATTTAAAATTATTTTATACTATTTTACACTATTTTATACTATTTTAAATTTTTTAAAACTATTTTACACTATTTTATAATATTTTAAATTATTTTACATTAATTTTAACTATTTGACACTATTTTAAATTGATTTAAACTATTTTATACTATTGTAAAATATTTTAAATTATTTTACACTAATATTTTTCTATCAAGTTTTTGAATTTTTATTTTTATTTTATTATATTTTTCATTAATAATAATATATAATAAATCAAGAACTTTTATTTATGATAAAAATTATAAATTAATTATGTCTCCAAACATCTCAAATTCAAAGGAATTGTAAATTAATATATATTTATTTTTTAAAAGATGAATATATAATAATCAAAATAAAAATATCTTATAAAATAACACATATTTATAATTTTAAATATAATATAATTTTTTTTAAGAAATCAAAATTAAAATTAAAAAAATTGTCAAACATTACAAAAGACCCTTAATTTTTTCTGCATGCACACTTTTGGAGGCAAACATATAGTAGAAAAACACATGCCAAAACATAAGTATCTGTCGATATAGGCAGGACTGACAAGTATATGAGACTTATTGTTGGGTCTTCTCCCTATATGAGACTTTATATTCAGTTATTCTGTAATAGAGAATGACGTATGAAAGAAGCATTTGGGTGAATAATGGTAATGATATTTTTTAAAATATCATAAAAATTTAAAAGTATTTTACATTATTTAAAATAATTAATTAATGTAAAATAATTTAAAACAGTGTAAAATAGTTTGAAATAGTTTAAAATAGTGTAAACTAGTTAAAAATAATGTAAAATAGTATGAAACCGTATAAAATAGTGTAAAATAATTTTACATTATTTTGAAACTATTTTAAACTATTTTACACAATTTTTACACTATATTAAACTAGTTTACATATTATTAAACTAGTTTATATACTATAAAACTAGTTTACACTATTCTAAACTATTTTACTATAAAATAGAAGTATTA
>MU226650.1:307054-326168 GCA_018584345.1 Thuja plicata | reverse complement strand
CTACATTATAATAAGCCTTTAATTGAGAAGGCAGAAGACTTTCATCTTGATGTTTATAGAAAGAAGTTTTCTAAGGATGGATACTAGGAGGATTGATCTCTTGAGGAAGATTTGGAGAGGTACTAGTTCACACCATTAAATAAATGAGTATATATTAGTGCATCAATTAAGTTTTACTTAGCAATCATAAAACCGATTACATGTATATATACACACTTTCCATTAAATTGATAAACATAAAACAGACACTCACAATACTGAAACTAAAGAAAAAGCTTCAATTGGTTGACCGAGGAGGGGACCCTTCCTCCCAATTAGCCGATTGAAAAGATAGTTCACACCTTTGACAAGCTCTATTTTTTATTTCCTTAGATCAAAATAAAAGTATAATAGTAATTGATGTCTTGCAGATAAAAGTATGGGCATATTTATAGTCTCTCCCTACAAAAACCATCTATACTAAAGATTACATATGGCCAAATGTCTAAAAATAGTAAATAAATACATTAGTTAAAGAAAGGGTGTGTGACTTACAAGCACCCTTTCTTGAAACCAACCTCAACAATTTTATGTTAAAGAAACAAAATCATCTAACAATCTCCCACAACCAATCCTTGTCTTTTTCTTTATAGTTGCAATCTTCCTACTCAAGGTCATTAGATGTCTTAATTAAATACAAAACCATCAATATTAGTATTGAATATAGGATATTTCTTAATGATATATTACAACCTTTAATTTTTTTAATTTCTACAATCTTATCAATTTTGTTAATACTATTAGGTCCAAGATTATCGAGAGAGGGGGTGAATTAGTAATCTATCATATCAGAACTTTTCACAATTCATTCAACACATTAACAACATTCATCAACTTTAAACCTTGTGTAGCAATAAAAAAAGTGACCAAATAAACATCAAAACATGCAACAAAGTGACACTAGTATTCTTCTCATGGAAACCCTTTTTTAGAGGGAAAACCTGTAGTAGGAATTAGTACCCACAATTATTTGCACTCTTTTGAAATTCACACTATTAAAGGCCTAGCCCTATTAGGAGCTTACAATGATGCACTATTAGGAGTCATCTGGTCAAGGGATTTTTGTCTAGTCCTATTAGGAGCTTTACCATTTTAGGAGTAACCTTTTTAAAAGATTTAAATGCTAATTAAAGAGCCACCTAGTTAAAGGATCTACTAATAGGGACCTATTAGGATCTGCCTAGTTAAGGAATTTTCTTGCCAAACCTATTAGGATTCAACAAGTATAATGATTTGGGTGTAGCACTCCTACTTTACTTGTTTGGATCCAAATAAGAAGAACACTTCTGCTTCTTGCAGACAATCTTTTATCTTCACTCGACCGCACCTTCGCATCCACGATCTACACTGCATAATTCATCGATTTATATATAAATAAATTACATTTTCATTAGGGCATTAGCCACCTTACAAAATATATTACATTTTTATTTAATTAATTACAATCATTCTCACTCAATCATTAAACCCTAAAACATATTATCAATCTAGAACATTCGATTAAAAATTCAGGTCGGCCACAAGATTCATCGCATGTCAATTTAAGACAAGAACAATCAAACTTTATTTGACTTCCCCTACATGCTTCCAAAACTTAATATATCTGATCACCTCGAACAATGAAATGGTAAATAATCATTACAAATCTGTTATGCCATGTCACTTTGACGCCTGGATCATGAAAACATCCACTGCAACCAATCACATCATCACAGGTCACCGATCTAACACCAACTTTTCAAACCTGTTCAAACATTTTTCTATCATGCACATAATGATCTTCTATCAACTGAAATGATGCCTTGTAATAATCCAATCATTTAGCAATCATAGTATCAATAACATATCCTAATCATGATAATCATATCATGACCAAAAAACTTAGATCCATACTGATTTGATAGAAAAGTCAAGTCATTCACTGTTTGTCATTGTCTATTCTTATGTTTTCCCTCTTTCTATTCAATGGATCATAACTTGCTCCATTTTTGTTTTCAGTATACATGATCATACATAATTCATCAAGAGACATCCTCGAGTCTCCAACAATGATCGCTCAATCAAATTCCTAGTGCAACACAGAATTCATCTGCACAAATACTTAGCAGCACATTAGGAACACTGTCAACAAATACAACACCAATTTGATATTAATGACAACACAATAATTGATCTTCCTATTGTTGACGGGGTTTTTCTGACCGGGTCCGCCAACAGTCATAAGTTGTCACCGGGTTCCGGAGAAATCGGCCAACTCCACCTACAAAGGTTGTCCGGGGGAAATAAATCCTCTGAGCCTTCAAGCACCTGGGTGTCGGGTCACGACAGTGCGGGGCTCGGTTGGGAGAGGTGACTATTTTCGAGGGGGATAGCTGGTTACTTCAACTCATTCTCTTAGAGATTCAGAATAGTAAGGGTTTCCCGGAGCACTCTACACTTAGTAAATAAAACGAAAAAGATCCTGCAGGGTTAGAGACATTTATCTAACTACAGTCATGCTGAAAAAGTCCGGAACATT
Source organism: Thuja plicata (assembly GCA_018584345.1). Lineage (NCBI taxonomy): Eukaryota > Viridiplantae > Streptophyta > Pinopsida > Cupressales > Cupressaceae > Thuja > Thuja plicata. The sequence continues at coordinate 323,611 of MU226650.1, read as the reverse complement.
GACAATACTCTGAAAGACTACACTAAATACCAAAGAAAAACACAACCATCAATTAGCATTTCATCAGTAGCGGAATAAATAGGTCATTAATCTACTTAAACATATCAGAGTAAAGGACATACAGAACATTAAAAAATGAAATACCATTAACTCAGAAGCAGAGACGTTAACAACTTCATTGCCAAGAATCCTTCCTTCTTCATTAATGTTTGGTCCAGCAAGCACTGGTGCATGATACAATGGTGGCTCCAAGGGAGCATCTAACTACCAAGAACAGAACAATGGAGCATTGAGCTCTGCAACTAAAATCAGAAATCACTTTTCTATTTCTTATGGACAACAAAATTATCAATTTCGCTGACCCTTTGAAATGGGTCGATTTTCCTATTTATACAACTCTCTCTAACCCTAACCCTATTTTATTGTGCTTTAATAAAATATGATATCTGGGGGCCGGTACTACCTGTGCCACCCTACAAAAGACCTGGAGACAGAATAGGTCTGCCATGTCAAAAGAAGAAGACAAGAATATACATCAGAAGAATCGGCCTCGAGAAGAGAGCCAGAGAGAAGAAAGAGGAAAGTAGGTCCCCCAGGAATCGAGGCTACATGCCTCATAAATGGGAAATGCGGTGCCCTATCTCCAATGTGCCAGGTGTACCTTTGAACGGTGCCTTGAGAAGACCACCCTGTCAGAAACCAACTGCCGAGCCAATGCCTCTTGATGCGCTCAACTACCCTCTGACAGTCTTTATTAACCACTTCTGAAAGTGACCGGTCGGCCTCGGGGACCGGGACATGGATCATTTTAAAGAATACAAAATTTTGGATCCAGAACTCCGAGATCTGGGAACTTACGTCCCCAAAAGAACAAAGAATGCTTAAAGCCCAAATTTCCCCGGTTCCCAGAGAATGCTCAAGGCTGTTTATTATCGTTGAAGGCCTGAAGGATGCGGAAAATGCCATCTTCATCAATCTTCCTTAGGCTGGCCCTTCGGTTCCTGGCCACTTCAACTTGTTCCGCCAGGTCTGGAACATTATTTCGGAACTCATCTGCCATCCTTGCGGCATCATGGCCCTTAAGTACCATTTTGGTTAGCTTTTCCATTCGGGCCCCATCCATCCCCTCCGGGGATTGATACCAAGATGCCATTCTTTCATCAAAATTCCCCAACACTGACTCCTCGGGGGTATAAGTATTTGTGCCAAGGGGATCAACCCTGGAAGCTTTTGTTACAAAGGACCTATATAAATTGGAAGAATGCTTTAATGTGTTTACCTTATCCTATAAAGACTCTACTAGTTTCTTGGTTACCTCCAATGTGAGGTCCAGTCTAGAGTGCTGAGCCTTTACAAAATCAAATGATTCCTCACCCAGAATTCCAGATTCATAAATTATGTCTTCTCCCAGGGTGAGGAGTTCTTTGAACTCTACCTTCCATGCCTGGTAATTTTCGGCATCACTCTCCCACTGTTCAATCAGTGCTTCCACCTGAAAAATAACCTACCGGGCCATATATAAATCTGTGAGAGTGGCCGCTAGGAAATGCCAGGTGTTTCCTATCTGTAGCGCGGCCCATTTGTCTACTGCCTGGGCCTTCTTCATTACTCACAGGGAGTCTATGTCACTCTGCAGTAATTCTTCTGATGTGGAGGTCTGTGGAGGGGCAGCGTTGAGGGGTCAGGCCAGCTCTGTAAGAAACCCCATGAGGTTTGCATTCTTCTCCTTTTCTGCCTTGAGCCTCTGGGCCTCTTTTTCATATCGGGCCTCCACTGCCCGCGCTGCCTCCTTCAGCAGGTCTACTTCGCCCTGCTTTCCTCTTTTTCCCAAAGATACCTCTACGATATTGTAGTCTGCGGGGTCCGCGGTCACTTCATCGGCGTCTGGGGGAGGCATTGCTATCACCACAACTGTTTCTCCGCCCGGCCCAGTTCGAAGGGTATGAACTGTCTGGGCCTTCTTCACTTTTGGTGGGGCCTGAGCTAAGGCCATCATTTCAACTAGGGAGAGAGGGACTGTTGGAGTGGATTGGGCTTTCCTTTTTCTGCTTTCTGCCAGCCATGGAGGTGGGAGAGGTGGCCTTCCTGCCAGAGTGTGTTCTTCGAATTCTCTCCCGGTGTCCAGTGGTGGCTGCTCCTTTTTAGCATGTACTTCCTCTGTATGTCTCCCTACCAGAACCTCTTCCTCAGCAACATCTTCAATCTCTGTCTCCTCAGCCTGGTCTCGGATGTCAATTGTTGTGTCTAGACCTTGGTCGGCTTCCTCAGGGATCTCTTCATGTTGCTCCTCTTCCTCATCTGTTGATAATAGGGGCGGTATCAGGCCAAGATTCAGATTTTGGGCTGTTGTGATTACCTGCCCGAAGGTTGCCCCCGGGAGTGGCCCTGAGAATACGGCGGCTGGGGTTACGGTTGGTCCCAAAGTTCTGGGTCTGAGTTTCCCAGTGGATGCCTTCTGTTCACTTGGCAGTTGTTGGTCCACCCCCAGACCTTCTATTCCTGAGACCCTGGAGATAATCTTCGGTTCTGGCCTCTTTTCTTCTGTTTGCTGCTCTTCTTGTCCCGCAGCTTCTTCTTCCCAGTCTTCCGGATCCACAGCCTCTTGTTCTTGCTCCGGGAGTCCCGTCCCCGCTTGTGTATCGTCCCCTTGTAGATTTCTGAACTCATCGGCTGCAAACATGTCAAACTCCTCTTCTGGAGGGGGACTGGCTGGGTCCTCTGTTTGTTCTGCTTCCTTCTCCGGTTCTGGGGAGCTGGAGGAAAGGATTTCCACTTCTTTTGGGAGGGAAGCCCTTGGCGCTGGTTCGGCCTTTGGCTGTGCAATATGCTTTCTTTTCCTCCGGGTGATTACAGGCGGCCCCACGTCTGCTATTTCTGCTGCCTCCATAGGATCCACCCCCGTCGCCTTCACCATTAAGGCTACCAGTGATGGGGAGAAAGGAGGAAGAATTGGTCCGGCCATAAGCGGGGGAGTGGCGAGCCTTGTGATCAACTTCTCCCTCATTTGTTGGGAGGCCGCTATAGATTGCCTAATCTGTTCTTGGATGGGGACTTGCTGCGCGGAGGGTGTTGTTTCTATCCCCTTTCCTATATCTGCACCTTGTGCAGAAGTCTCGGCCCCCAGGGTCAACTTTGGTACCGGTGGTAGTGTTGCTTTTAGTGCCGCCCTGGAGGCTAGGCACGCACTCCCAGGGCATGCCTTCTTAAAATAGGCATGACTTCTCTCGACCACCTCCCGAGTGAAGTCCTCAATTGTGTGGTCCTCCTAGATACCCCAATTCATTGGCGCTAGTGGCATTTTGTCGATCCCCTTTTCTTTGTACTAGGGATCTATGGTGGGGGCGTCGTCTAAAAAGCCCACTGGGAACCTACGGAGCTTTAGCTCCTGCATCATTTTAGCTGTCATTCTATCGTAATGTCAGCTGCGCACATCCATATCATCCTAGCGATCTACCCAGAAGTCTTCCATGTGTGCGTGGTGGGGATAAAATTCCTGTAAGTAACATTGAAGCTCATTATCTGCCTCCTTTGAGGTGGCTAGATTGCAGGTGTAGTTCCCACAGGAGATTAGGAATGAAATTTTTGGGACCTTCTTATGGGCTAAGAGGGTATGCAGCTCCATCATCTGCCGGCAGTATTCCAGCAGCACGATCTTGTCCCCGCAATGCTTGGGCAACAAGTAGGGCTTCCTGGAGAAGCCGGCGACCCTAATATATGTGTGCTGCTGGAACTGGATGTAGTAGTGCCCATAACTACTAACCAATTTCATCACCTCAGTAGTCAGGCGGTATCTGGCATCCCGGGTGGGCGTGAGCAAATGGTAGTAAACGAAGGAGTCGTTTAACCGACAATAACTAGGGAAGCTGGCTTCCCATTGAATCTGTGGGAAATGGTCCCACGGTGCTTTCTGTCCCTGGTCAAGTTCGAGAACACCATCTATAAGTAGGCCATTGGAGTGGGGCCTCTATTGGGCCAAAGCCCAGAAAACATAAGTCATATAAAACTTCTTCTTTTCGTTCAGCTGCAGGAACTGGGAGTCGACGTGATTGGAAATTATGGTCGCCCAGTCAAAGAACTCTCCCTTAGTGGAGATGCCCAGGAGGAAATAGTACATCCACTTTGTGAATTCCTGGGCGGAGGGCTGCCCAAATACCCGGGCCAATGCTATCATCCCCATTTGGATGCTTTCCTTGAATTCAGAGCGGGGGATATCTATGTTCATTCTTTTTGGATCCCTCTTTGGGACCTTTAGCCAGTGAGTGTTCATGTACACCCGGGTGACATCCTCTAGTTGGTGGAATTGTTTCAAGGCATCGGTCCTTGTGACCACCGTGGCCCTATCAAATTGCGGGATCCCCAGGCCTGCTTGGAAAGTAACTGGGTCAAGGGACACCTGTGGAGTGGGGAACCCCATAGGTTCTTCTGCTACAAGCATGACGGCCCAGACGGAAGAGTTATATTTGGTAGCCAGGGTGAGAACAAGCTCCGGAGACTGCACGGAGCATGGGAAACAAGCTACCCGGAGAATTCTGGAACCCCCGATGTTGGTTGCAATTTTGTCTCCAGCCTGTTGCTGGGTATGCATTATCTTTACCAGGGCCTGCATTTCTGCCCAAGTCCTGACACTGGGGTCGGTCATCAATTTTACCTGGGACTCAACCTTTGAGCCCACAATCTCCTCTCCCTGCATATACTTCATAGTGAGGGGTAGCTTTGCGAGGGCCTTCTCTATTTTAGACTTTGCCACTGCCCTGGTCTCGGTTGTGGATGGCAACTCCAGACTTCTGGGAGGAGATGAGGTGGATGCTTCAGACATGGTTTTAAAGTGAAGTCCAGACCTGCAAGACAAAGCGACCGTTAAAACATATTCATCAAAATAAAATAATAACTCTGGGGTCCGGAGTTCTTACCACCGCGCCGTTTGCTTTTCCTGAATAGTTAGTTTTTATGTACAAGTATCCGAAAAGCAAAACATAAACTTAGAATTTTATCATATCCCTGGGCCCGGGAAGTTTTATCACATTTGACAAAGACATAGGATGAATTAGCAGAAAGAGGTCCGCGGCCCAGAGAAATGACCATTAGCAAAGAGGAATGTGGAAGCAAGTCCACGTGGATGCCATGTGCGCTGGCATTGAATAGATGTGATGGCACTGGCGGCGGAGCCAACTGTTCGAACGCGCGAAAAGGGAAAGCCACTTGGCCAGAAGTAATTACGCGCATGGGAAATAAATGAGGCTCTGACAGCCTTGATGGAGGAGAGAGAAAATTGCCTGTTTGAAACTGGCCGAGAGCCGAGTTTCAAACAGGTGGTTTTCTGCCTCGAAGCGAGCTTGGAGGCAAAAAACCAGCAGCAAGGGTGACTCGACCATCTTGTCGATCCACCCAGAAGGATATACAGAGAGCCAAGGGGTATATACATGAAAAGGAGGGAGATATACAAGGGCTACCTATAGAAATATACATATATACATGAATATACACACGGACGACTCCCGCGGGAAAAGCCAGACGAAGCTGAAATAGGAATATACAGTCACTCACATTATGCACATGTTATCTACAGGCTACTTACAAATTATTTACAGACTATCTACATCTGCACAGAAGGCGGACAACCTTCTGGCAGAGCCGAGCCACCAACAAGCGGCAAAACCAGAAAACCAAAGAAACAACAGAGAAACAAAGCAAACGAAAATAAGATAGGCAAACACAAAGAAATGAGAAAATGGAAGCAAAGCGAAGAGGAGGGAAGGAGAGAAACCAACCTGAAAACATGGAAGGTGGAGGAAGGAAAAGATTACCAAGATAACTCTGCAACAACCTCGAATCATCAAGCCGTCGAGATCACCACCACGGAGCACTAGCATACGTCTGAGAACAGTAGAAGGTGTTAATCTTTGGTTATCACAAATCTCTCTGTAACTTCTCTGCTAATCACTTTGAAAATCGCTCTAATTCACTCTGAGTGCTCAAAGATTTTAATCGCGGTAAGTTTGAAACTGACAGGCGAGTCTATTTATACCCGCGGTGAAAAGTAATCCTCCTTACTCTAGAGATTTCAGGTCCGGCAAAACCTCCGGACTCCGGGCACGGGGATTCCTTACGAGGATGTTCCTAAACCTTAGGAACATCATCACAAAGAATCCCAGAGTCCAGAATCAAGCTTCCAACCAAAAGGAAACCTCTGGGATCTGGGATCTTGGAGAGAAACAAACAAGAAAACAACACACACCAGGGAAGAGAAACCCCGGAGAAAGAAAGAAAAAAGAAAAGAAAGACAAGGCAAAGCCGCAGCAAAAAGCAAAGCAGAAAAAGGGGGACCCAACATTTTGCACACAAAATGTAGGGACGGGGATGCAGGGCATAACAAATGGCGACTATCTGGGACAAATGCCTTAGCACATCTGAGAACCATAGAATCTCTGGTTAGCACAACTGGAACAAATCGTCCTTCCGAAGGGTTTAACAAGGAGAGAGAGCAGCAAATCTGAGAGAACCTGACCCACAGGAGCCAGTCTGGAGCCTTTCATCAGTGGTTTCGTGTGTGCTTTAGAAGGAAGTCAAGTCGATGACCTCTTGGGAGGAATAGAGAGGCGGTACTAATTACATCAAACCAGTCATCAATTTGCTTGCTTCCCCCGGAGGCTAGAGTTTTGTCCTGCTTTTCCTCTTATTATTTTTTATTGATTTCCAGGTGAGGAAGGCGGTACTTCTTTCACCATTGAGCCTAAGCTTAGCTAAATTCAAATGGTGGTACTTCTTTCACCTGTCCACCTATATTTAGATATTCAAAGAAGATAAAACTCTAGACCCGAAAAAATTTCTTTGGATTTCAGACGTGGATCAACCAATCAGTACAGCTAATCTACCCCCGACGTGTCCGATTACTTGTTCCTTATATTATTATTGTTCACTGATTGCCAGACTTCCAGAGATAAAACCCAATGGAGATTGCTCGAAAATGTGCCATATCCCGCAAAATAATCCTGGAGACTGGGTTGATTCCACCGTGATAAAGATAGATTCTAAAGTTCACAATGTCGGAGGCATTGCACCAGAGGCCAAAGTTATGCGAAGCATTCCAGTTCTTATAGGATGGGACAAAATGCCAGGGCCAAAAGAGCCAAAAGCAAAAACAAAGACAACAAAGAAAAAGGGAGACTGCCCCAGAGGGCAGCCAATAGGACTATTTACAAGGGGAAATTTACATATAATACAATTTTTGGACAAACTTAACCTTATTCGAAGTAATGCTTGAGAAACTGCCCATTAACAGGAAATGCAACAGGTTCTCCAATCAAGGTGTTAAGGTGGTAAGTGTTTGCCCCACAGATTTTTGAGATTAAGTATGGTCCGAGCCAGAGCCGTTGGAACTTGGTGTGCTTTCCTTTCTTCTCCCGAGCCTTGTCCCACAACAGGACCAGATCCGAGATCTGAAAAGCCTTGTATTGGGCTCTCCTGTCAAACCATCATTTTACTACTGCTTGATGATGCGCAAAGTGTTCAAGGGTTGCATCTCGTTGTTCCTCCATTCGCACCAGATTTAAAAGTTGAACATCCACAATATTGTCCCTGTTGTTGAATTCCTGCATAAACTGTAAAACTGGGATCTGTAAGTTGACTGGGAATACAGGGTTCTGACCATAAACCAGGTGGAATGGGGATGTTCCCAGGGTGGCTTTAATACGAATGCGATCCACCCAGAGGGTGAACCTCAGTTTTTGGTGCCAATCCCGGGGGTTTTGTTCCAATAGATGTTTGATCACCTCAAGAAGATTCTTGTTTGTTGATTTAGCAACGCCATTTTCCTGAGGATAATAGTTGCTGGAGAACTTCAGTGTGATCTTTCGATTATAGGTCCATTCGAACAATTATGCAGAAGAAAATGCCAGACCATTGTCACATACCAAAGAAAAGGGCATTCCAAACCTTGTGACGATGTTTTCCTCCAAAAATTTGATGACTACGTCCGCTGTGTTATTTTTACAAGGTATGGCTTTAGACCACCGATTGCAGTAATCAGTAGCAGTCAGTATATATCGGTGGTTGGCAGACGAGTTGGGGTTGATCTCTCTGATGAAGTCAAATGCCCACTGGGAAAAGGGTCTAGCCTCGTAGACTGGTTGCAGAGGCATGGCTGGGTTACGCTCACGATGTGCCACAGTTTGACAAGTATGACATTTCCTGACATGAGCATAAATATCTTTGAAGATACAGGGCCAATAATACCCAGCCCAAAGGATCTAGTGGGCAGTGGCATCAGCTAAACCATGCCCGGTTCCAAACTGTCCATGGAATTCATCAATTATTTTTACAGCTTGGTCCTTGTCGATGCACCAGAGGTACACTCCTTCGTAGTTCTGACGGTAAAGCACAGAGTTTTTGATCATGAAATGGGAACTTTTCATCCGTAGGGCGTGGCATTTGTGGGGAGGTAATCCCTCAGGGCATTTGTTGTTTAGCAGTAAGTACACCAGGTCGGTATACCATGGATCTTGGGTAATGGATTCCACTGTATAAGTATGACATTCTACGTGGGAAATCTCTTTTGCTATTGTTCGACTTAGTCCCTGGCCTCAGACTATTTTCATGGGCTGCATCTCTAAATCGTATTCCTGGAGGATGGCCATCCATTTCCCCTGTCTTTCAACCAATTCACTCTGCATTAGCAGAGATTTGACAGCTTAGTCCAGGATGATAACATGCACTTTGCTCCGGAGAATATAATGTCAGAATTTCTTCACGGTGCGAACCAAAGCAAAGGCCTATTTTTCCAATGATGAATACCGGACTTCAGCGTTCTTAAAGGGGGAACTCATGAAAGAAATTGGTCGTTCCTCCCCTTTAACCTTTTGGGTTAATACTGTCGTGGCAGAATGCGGTGAAGAAAATGAGTATATGTAAAATGGGAGGGAATAGTCTGGACTAGCCAAGATAGGTGCCTCTGTTATTGTCTATTTAATCTGGGCGAATGCCCGCTTTGCTTCAAGACTCCACTTAATTTTGGTATCCTTTTTCATCATTTCGTTGAGTGGTTTAACTATCTCTGTGAATCCTGTGATGAATCGACGCACGAAGTTGATTTTTCCAAAGAAGGATCACATTTCTTTCTTACTACCAGACATCTGTAAGTTTAGCAATGCTTTGACTCTATCAGGATCTATGGATATACCCTTCTCAGAGACGATATGCCCTAGCAAATTCCCCTTGGTGACCCCGAATATGCACTTCTTGGGGTTGAGGGATATTCCATACCAGCGACACCTCTCGCAGATCTGAGCGAGGTGGGCGGCGTGATCACGCCTGTCCCGAGAGAAGACGGTCAAATCATCCATGTAGATGATTATGCATCGATTTACAAGGCCCTCAAATGCAATGTCCATGGCCTTCTGAAAGGTAGCCCCTGCATTGATCAAACCGAAGGGCATTCTTCTATATGCAAATGTTCCCCACTTGGTGGTAAATGTTTTTTTCTCTCTATCTTCATATTTGACCATGACTTGGTTGTATCCTGAATATCCATCCAAAAAAGACATCATCTGGGATCCATTCACTATTTGCAACACCTCGTCCAACGAGGGGAGAGGGTGATTATCTTTCTTGGAGGCCTTGTTTAAATTTTGGAAATCCACGCAAAGGTGGATCTTGCCATTCTTCTTCCTGACTGGGACCAGGTTGGCAACCCATGTAGTATGTCAGATTGGAAAGATAATCCGAGCTGACAGCAGTTTTTCTACCTCCTGACGAATCAGAGGCTCTATCAAAGGGTTGACCGGTCTTTGTTTTTTCTGAAAGGGCTTAGCATCTGGTTTCAGGGGGATGGTATGGGTCATGATGGATGTGTCATATGTCTTTAAGTCTCCATACCCCTAGGCAATCACATCGATGTATTCTCGGAGAACCGCAAGAATCTTCTCCTTTTCCTCAGGGGAACAGGAGGTGCCTATGTGGATGATTTTCTCCTCACCGAGCTGGCCGATGTTAACCTTTTCAAACTTTCCTCCCTCAGGGGAGGATGATACTTTCTCACGGGCTCGAGGGTCCGAGTCGAAGATTTGCTCTAATGCAACCATCCCCTTAGGGATAGTGTTGGTGGGAAAGTCCATGATCCCATCATCTTCGTCACCCTGTCTAGTATCATCGTGGTCTCGTTCCTCTACTATCTGATCCTCAAAAACACCAACATTGGCCATGAAGGCCAGGATATGTTGATCGTCCTCAAAAACCTGAAAGTGAGTAACATTGTCTGGAATGGAGGGGGTGGGGACCATCTCAACTAAAAATCTTCAGAGTCGCGAGCCAGCCATCGGCTCAAGTGTACTGGCAGAAATGGCTAGGGCATCCGGGACATAGTTCCATCGCTGGGGAATAAGGTCAATGCCAAAGGCATCAAAATCTTTAATAAGGCTCCAAGCCCGGTTGCGGTATGCGACCAGCCTTTTGTCGTGACATGTGTATTGACTCCGGACTTGTTTAACAACCAACTCTGAATCACCCAGAGCCAGGAGGCAGGTGATACCTTTCCTTAGTGCGAATAGGAGTCCAAGGACCAAGGCCTCGTACTCCGTGACGTTTTTTGTATAGTTAAACTACAGTCTGTAGGATGCGAGGAAGGATTTCCCCTGCGGGTTGATTAATTCTACCCCGGCCCCATAGCCTTGTTTGGATCAGGACCCGTCGAACTTAAGGGTCCACAAGTCATTGTTTGTAATCTGGGCTGGGGAGGGGGGGTTTTCTTTGGATTGTTGCTGGGAGACTTGGGAATTTTCTCCTGGACTACCGGCGTGGAAGTGGAATTTATCCCCGGAGGCGTTTCTATTCGTAATTCCCGGGCAGGTGGCACTAAAGGAGTGCATCCCATAGAAGTACTGGGTCCCGGGGAAATGGTTGTATGTCCACTCCGGAGGATATCAAGTTGCCGGGTAGCGATTGATAGGCATGGCTCACACTCATGCTCTGAATGTTTTTGGTAATGCAATCGGCACCAAGTGCCGGATAGGAGTGTGGCAAGGGTCGCTGTTGAACCCTGAGAGTTAACTTCAACCCTCACCTTTTCCTCTAAGTCTTGTGCTCTTTGTAATACTACAGGGTCCTCTCCAGGGATAAAATCAAATGTTAAGATTTCAAGAGGTCGGTACACCCCCAGAGAGGTCTCAGAGAAAATGACTTCATTGACCTTCCTGACTTCGGTAAGGGCCTGTTTCATCCGGGGTTCGCTTTTGACCCGGATCTGATTGGATTCTCCTTCCCACGAAAGCCACAAGTGGGTGAAGTCAGTCGAAAAGTATCCATTTAAGGACTTAGACCAATTCTGACTTAGTAACATCCCATAAGTCTCTAGGATGTCCACCACTTGGATGTCAATAATGCTGGGTATCCTGGGGTCCTGGATAAGATGTATCCAGACGTTTTTCAATTCCCCCACCATTTTAACAGTAGTCTTATCCAGTTGGATCACTGTGCCATTAGACGGGGTGGGGTGGAGTCCAAGCTTCTGACAAATGGATAAGGGCATGATGTTACTCGAAGCTCCAGAATCTACTAGGCAGTTGTGTATGTTTTTGCCGTAAATATTTAGACCTAGTAGGAAAGGGGGATCCTCATTATTTCCCTGGAAAATGGCCGCGTTAGCATCTTCAAACGAGACAGTCTTAGGTGGGTGGCTGACTGCTTCTGGGTTCCCTAAGAGCTTCAAAAGGGACTTCTTCTACTCAGGTTAATTTAACAAAACCTCCATCAAGGTCATGGAGGTGGTGGTCTTCTCTAACGCCTTCGTGATGTCGAACCTTCCTCCCGGGAACTGGTGATTTTCCTCCGTGGGATCTTTTGCTTGGTTAGAGCTAGGACCTTTCGGAGGGATGGGTCGACCAGTTGCACTACCCCAGGGAGGAGGAGTGTCTCTGGTAGGAGGTGTGGGTGTATAAGCTGGTCCTTTACCCACCTGGCTCTGGGTGTGGTATGGAGCCCGTGGGTTGGTAAAGGCGTTGGCCTCAAAGGGCAGAATAGATTCATCAAAGAATCCCTGAAGTTCAGATTCTTCTTCATCTTCTCTGGAAGCACCGAAGAAGATGGTATCACAGGTGAAGGCACTGTGGGTTTGCTCTTGGACAGGGGGTTCTAGGGGAGCGGTATCGTGCGATTGCTGCCTGTCCAGCTGGGAGATCATTATGACTTTCTCCAAAGTGGCACAATTTACCTCATTGTGTGAACCTGTATCATGCAGCCGACACCAATTAGTCATGGGCTGGAAATCTGCGACCGGCGTAAAATGGGATGGTCCAGCACCATTTTGGTTGGTGTTTTGGTTTGGAGGCGGGCCTCCAGTGTTAGCGTTATTATTCCATTGTTGTTGGTTCGGTCGAGGCCCATTGTTGAAGTTTCTCCCCCCGACATTGTTGTTTCGCTGGCCGGAGAAGATATTTCCCCTCTGGAAATTCGAATTTTGGGGCACGTAGGACCCAGCCTTTAGTTGAACCATGTCCATAGTCAGAGTGGACAGCATTCGCCGGAGGGATTCAACCTCGGCGGTCAACTGAGTGTTAGCGTCACAATGGGATTGTTGTGGCGGTTGTTGGCTTCCCAGGAAGGCAGCAGGATTCACCGGAGTCAAGGGCAGCAATCCTCCAGCCGCGGACGACTGGAAGAAGGGCACTCTGGACGGTTGTGTCTGAGTCTGTTGTGTCTGCTGTGGCTGATTCCAAGGGAAGACTTCCGGACCCAATGTCATCTGGGCCTGGGAAGGGTAAACATACCGCGCCTGTTGGTCTATCAAAGGTGGTGGGGGATTCACCGCCATCGAGGGGGCGCCTATTGCCAGATTGGGATTGTAACCCCCGGCATATGCAGTTCCGCCGGGGATCATATTGAAAGGCGTGTTTTGTCCAATCCTGCCCGGGGATTTATTAAGACCGCGGGACAACTCTAAGGCCAGTTTGTAGACTTTTTCCAAAGTGTCCCAGTTGCCCAGAGCGGTTGTTCTCCAGAGGAGAGTGGCAACAAAAGGGTCCATCGCGTTGATGTATGTCTGTATGGTAACATCTGGCGATGGGACAAAAGGGCCTGTGCACCTCTTCAAGGCACGCTGGAACCTATGCTTGAATGCTGAAAGAGGTTCATTGGGTTCCTTTCTGATGGAGATGAATTGGCTATGGGACCAGGCTGGGTCCACATGCACGTGAAAGGTAGCCAAGAAGGCGTCTTCCATATCCTGCCAAGTGTTGATGGAGTTGGCGGGAAGGTTCAGGTACCAGTTCAACTCGCTTTGTCCCAAGGATAAGGGAAACATGCGGGTCACAACATCTTCATGCTGGATCCGGTGTCGATTCATAGCATCTTTGTATGCCTGTAAATGTTCTTCTGCGGTCCGTGATCCTAAGTGCTCATATCATGGGCAAATCTTTTCTGGGTGGGAGGGTAAATCATTGATTACGCCCAGAAAAGTGCCCATTGGGGACCTAGTGTTTCCAAAGTATGCAGCCATTGGGAGAACTATATGTTGGGTAGTTTGATTACTAGTTCCCGGGATCATCTAAGGAGTTTGGGTATTCAAGGGTATGGTAGATCCCCAGACAACAGTGGCTGGTATGACTTTCAACGTCTGCTTCTTTTGAGTAGGAGGCTCAAGTTTGACAAACCTTCTGGGGTTCAGGGCAGATCTAAGGACTCTTTCAAATTTAGCAGGGGAAAAGGACCCAATCCCACTAAAGGCTTGTCTCCTAAAACTACAACTCGGGGAACCCTCAGGAGGTGTAAAATCAGAATCCTGGGAGGGGGATGAGTTCATGCCCTCCTTCTAGCGCGAGTTTCTGTTGACGGGGTTTTGCTGACCGGGTCTGCCAACAGTCATAAGTTGTCACCGGGTTCCGGAGAAATCGGCCAACTCTGCCTGCAAAGGTTGTCCAGGGGAAATAAATCCTTCGGGCCTTCAAGCACCTGGGTGTCGGGTCATGACGGTGCGGGGCTCAGTTGGGAGAGGTGACTGTTTTCGAGGTGGATAGCTAGTTACTTCAACTCATTTTCCCAGAGATTCAGAATAGTAAGGGTTTCCCAGAGCACTCTACACTTAGTAAATAAAACAAAAAATATCCTGCAGGGTTAGAGACATTTATCTAACTACAGTCATGCTGAAACAGTCTGGAACATCGACAATACTTTGAAAGACTACACTAAATACTGAAGAAAAACACAACCATCAGTTAGCATTTCCTCAGTAGCAGAATAAATAGGTCGTTAATCTACATAAACATATCAGAGTAAAGGACATACAGAACATTAAAACATAAAATACCATTAACTCAGAAGCAGAGATGTTAACAACTTCATTGCCAAGAATCCTTCCTTCTTCATTAATGTTTGGTCCAGCAAGCACTGGTGCGTGATACAATGGTGACTCCAAGGGAGCATCTAACTACCGAGAACAGAACAATGGAGCATTGAGCTCTGCAACTAAAACCAGAAATCACTTTGCTATTTCTTATGGACAACAAAATCATCAATTTTGCTGACCCTTGGAAATGGGTCGATTTTCCTATTTATACAACTCTCTCTAACCCTAACCCTATTTTACTGTGCTTTAATAAAATACGATATCTGGGGGCCGGTACTACCTGTGCCATCCTACAAAAGACCTGGAGACGGAATAGGTCTGCCATGTCAGAAGAAGAAAACAAGAATATACACTGGAAGAATCAGCCTTGAGAAGAGAGCCAGAGAGAAGAAAGAGGAAAGTAGGTCCCCCAGGAACCGAGGCTACATGCCTCATAAATGGGAAATGTGGTGCCCTGTCTCCAATGTGCCAGGTGTACCTTTGAACGACGCCTTGAGAAGACCACCCTGTCAGAAACCAACTGCTGAGCCAACACCTCTTGATGCGCTCAACTACCCTCTGACAGTCTTTATTAACCACTTCTGAAAGTGACCGATCGGCCTCGGGGACCAGGACACGGATCATTTTAAAGAATACAAAATTTTGGATCCGGAACTCCGGGATCCGGGAACTTACGTCCCCAAAAGAATAAAGAACGCTTAAAGCCCAAATTTCCCCTGTTCCCAAATAACGCTCAAGGCTATTTATTATCATTGAAGGCCTGAAGGATCCAGAAAATGCCATCTTCATCAATCTTCCTTAGGCTGGCCCTTCGGTGCCTGGCCACTTCAACTTGTTCCGCCAGGTCTGGAACATTATTTCAAAGCTCATCTGCCATCCTTGCGGCATCATGGCCCTTAAGTACCATTTTGGTTAGCTTTTCCATTTGGGCCCCATGCATCCCCTCTGGGGATTGATACCGAGATGCCATTCTTTCATCAAAATTCCCCAACACTGACTCCTCAGGGGTATAAGTATTTGTGCCAAGGGGATCAACCCCGGAAGCTTTTGTTACAAAGGACCTATATAAATTGGAAGAATACTTTAATGTGTTTACCTTATCCGATAAAGACTCTACCAGTTGCTTGGTTACCTCCAATATGAGGTCCAGTCTGGAGTGCTGAGCCTTTACGAAATCAAATGATTCCTCACCCAGAATTCCAGATTCAGAAATTATGTCTTCTCCCAGGGTGAGGAGTTCTTCGAACTCTACCTTCCATGCCTGGTAATTTTCAGCGTCACTCTCCCACTGTTCAATCAGTGCTTCCGCCTGCAAAATAACCTGTCGGGCCATATATAAATTTGGGAGAGTGGCCGCTAGGAAATGCCAGGTGTTTTCTATCTGTAGAGCGGCCCATTCATCTACTGCCTGGTCCTTCTTCTTCATTACTTGCAGGGAGTCTATGTCACTCTGCGGTAATTCTTCTGATGTGGAGGTCTATGGAGGGGCAGCGTTGAGGGGTCGGGCCAGCTCTGTAAGCAACCCCATGAGGTTTGCATTCTTCTCCTTTTCTTCCTTGAGCCTCTGGGCCTCTTTTTCGTATCGGGCCTCCACTGCCCGGGCTACCTCCTTCAGCAGGTCTACTTCGCCCTGCTTTCCTCTTTTTCCCAAAGATACCTCTGTGATATTGTAGTCTTCAGGGTCCACGGTCGCTTCATCGGCGTCTGGGGGAGGCGTTGCTATCACCGCAACTGTTTCTCTACCCGGCCCAGTTCGAAGGGTATGAACTGTCCGGGCCTTCTTCGCTTTTGGTGGGGCCTGAGCTAAGGCCATCATTTTGGCCAGGGAGAGAGGGACTGTTGGAGCGGATTGGGCTTTCCTTTTTCTGCTTTCTTCCACCCATGGAGGTGGGAGAGGTGGCCTTCTTACTAGAGTGTGTTCTTTGGATTCTCTCCTGGTGTCTGGTGGTGGCTCCTCCTTTTTAGCATGTACTTCCTCTATATCTCTCCCTGCCAAAACCTCTTCCTCAGCAACATCTTCAATCTCTGTCTCCTCAGCCTGGTCTCGGATGTCAATTATTGTGTCTAGACCTTGGTCGGCTTCCTCGGGGATCTCTTCATGTTGCTCCTCTTCCTCGTCTGTTTATAATAGGGGCGGTATCGGGCCAAGATTTAGAGTTTGGGCTACTGTGATTACCTGCCTGAAGGTTTCCCCCGGGAGTGGCCCTGAGAATACGGCGGCTGGGGTG
>MU226650.1:285745-296720 GCA_018584345.1 Thuja plicata | reverse complement strand
CAAATTTTTTTTCTAATTAATCTAATCCATATGTGATTCTAGATATGATCAATTTTATCCCACCATGCATTAATCAACAAACTTTTTTAGGGCATTGTTCATATTTAAAATCTTTCTTGGTATTTATTGTGATGTGGAACCCATAGACCCACCCCATCATGCTCATGGAGATAATGACCTGACCACTGTCACATAAACACACACACACACAAGAGGCTACACACATGAACCAATACATGAATCAAGGTACATATATGATCATGAATGCAAATGCAGTATTCTAGGTCACTACTCAGATCACACTATAGGATACTATGTAGGGACTCTAGTGGAGTGTCATCACTTGTCTTGTACTAGCCCAAGAGGTGTGTGGTATGGTAACTCAACTCCCTCGGGAGAAATCATACCGTGCCCTCATACCAGCTCGCACCAGAGACTAGATACCATATTGATGCAGAGGGTCTAGAGTTCTAGTGCTTTCCTTACTCAAGGTTGTTAATAACTTCTTTAAACCATCCAAAGGTTTAAACATCTATGTCTCCTTCACCAATATTGGGTTCCTAGACCCTCCTTCAACTTTCCTCCTAGGTATAGTTGAGATGATGAAGAAACAATGCACAAACAATTTCAACTAGTCCAACTAGTCCTCCAATTACCTTGTTTTCTCACTAGATTTCCCTCTAGAACCCTAAACCATTTCTTAGGATCTTAACAAACACCTCTTAGTCTCTAGCCTATGTTCAAAGGACCTTACCTGTCCATTCTAGGTGTTTCAAACACTTCTGGCCACTATATTCATCTCTTTAGGATACATAGGACCCTAGAGGAGACCATATACCCTAGTTTCTCAAAATAGCAACTTTTACAATTTTAGACCAATGTGACAACATTTTCACCTTGGAGAAACTTGTGCTCTTACAAACACAAATGAACGATTTAGGATCCAACACTTATGGATCTTATTAAAAACATATCAAAGACCCCTAAAACAAACCTAAACACTCTTGAAGCCAAAATGGGAGGTTCTCTAAACCATACTCCCATGGGACAAAGAACTCAAGTCCCTTGAGTTAGGAGGTCTTCAATGGTGACTCCATGCTTCAGTATGTCTACTTCACTCATCCAAGTAGCTTCAGAATCAGGTAGCCCTTGCCACTTCACAAGATACTCCTTATAAGTACCTTTCCTGGTCTTCTTTATCACCTTGGAGTCCAATACACTGTCCAACTGTAGAGGTTGAGGGGTATGAAAATCTTTGACCCAATCTTCTTCTCCCAAGTTTGAAAGAGTTTTTTGACCAGTGATGAGCATAGAACCTTATAGGGATATATATCTCACACATTGAAAATGGGTAAGATGCCCAAATCAGGAGGCAAATCCACCTCATATACATTCTTACCATATTTGTGAAATATCTTTAATGGTCCTATCTTCTTCATCAGCAGCTTGGTTGGTTTACCTTTAGGAAGTATCTCCTCCTAAGGTAAGCAAGCACCAAATCCCCCACCTTGAATTGAAAATCCCTCCTTGTCTTATCTTCCTTGGCCTTGTACATGTCAACTTGCTGTTGTAAAGTCTTCTTGACTTGGTCATGTAGCTCTTTCATCTTCTCTGTAAAGGATTCCCCTTGTGCACTCCTTTTATCCTGTAAAATGAGATCCCTCAACTCCAAGATCCCTCTAGGATTATCCCCATAAACTATCTCAAACGGCCTCTTACCAGTGCTCCTATTAATGGAGTCATTATAGGCATATTCTCCTTGTCCTATAATGTGATCCTATGACTGTCCATGCTGCTTAGTCAAGATTCTTAATAGGTTGCCTAAAGACCTATTGACTACCTCAGTTTTCCCATCTGACTGGGGATGATAGGCTGAAGAGAAAGATAATTTTTTCCCTAACATCTTCCAAAGGGTCCTCCAAAAGTGGCCCACAAACTTACTATCCCTATCACTTACTATATTCAGTGGCAATGCATGGATTATCACTATGTCTCTAAAGAATAGACTTGCAATATGTGAAGCATCATTGGTTTGTCTACAAGGAATGAAGTGTGCCATCTTTCTAAACATGTCCACCACTACAAACACATTGTCATGTCCTCTTGGTGTCTTAGGCAGTCCCAAAACAAATTCCATACTCAATAACTCCCAAGGTCTTTGAGGTATGGATAAGGGCTAGTACAATCCAGTGTTGCTACTTTGTCCTTTGGCTCTCTGAAATATTTGACATTTCTCCACAAACTTCCTAACATATGACTATATTTTAGGCCAATAGCAATGCCTATTCACTTGCTCAAGTGTCTTGTCCACTCCAAAGTGGCCTCCCAAGCTTCCTTGGTGTTTCTCCTTGACTATGTTCTCCCTCATTGAGCATTGAGGTATATAAAACAAGTGTCCCTTGAAAAATAGTCCTTCCTGCAACATATAATCAGTAAAATCTACTTTAAAACCCTGTTGGAACTTCTCACATGCTTCATAAGCATCCTTGAAATCTTGGTCTTCTTTATAGAGGTCTTTAAGATCACTCATCCCTTCACTCTGCAAATGTATCTCCTGAATAGTTACCACTCTCCTACTCAGAGCATCTGCAACTTTGTTTCTAACACCTTTCTTGTGTTTTATGACAAAAGTATATGCTTGCAAAGATTCTACCCATTTTAGGTGCCTTTGGTTCAACTTCTCTTGCCCATTCAAGAAGCTAAGGGCATGATTCTCTGTATAGACCACAAATTACCTTGGTAGGAGATAATGTCTCCAATTTTTGAGTGCTTTCACTATTCCATAAAACTACAAATCATAGGTGGACTACTTTTGTTTGGCTTCATTCAACTTCTCTGAGAAGAATGCCACAGGATGTCCCTCTTGACTCAACACTGCCCCAATAGCTAGTTTACTAGCATCACACTCCACCATAAATAACTGATTGAAGTTAGGGAACCTAAGATTTGGTAGTTCTAATATCCTTTTCTTTGACATTTCAAAGCCCTTATCTGCCATTTGAACTAAGATTTGATTCCTCCTTTAATAGTGTTTAGTATTGGTGCACATACATGGCTAAAGTTTCTCACAAACTTCCTATAATAAGAGCCTAATCCATGAAAACTCCTAACATCTCCTATGGATCTAGGTGTTGGCCATTCCAATATAGACTTGACCTTATCAAGATCCATCTTCATACATCCATTAGAAACAACAAATCCAAGGTATACTAATTTAGTCTTCAAAAACTCACATTTTTATTGGTTAATTATCAACTTCTCTTGGTGTATCCTCCTCAAAACCATTTCTAAGTGCTTCATGTGCTCCTCCTTAGACCTGCTAAAGATCAAAATTTCATCAAGATAAACAATTATAAATTTATCTATAAATTCTTCTAGCACTTCATTCATGAGCCTCATGAATGTGCTAGGTGCATTTCTTAGGCCAAAGGGCATTACAAGCCACTCATACAACCCTTCATTTTTATTGGAGGCTGTCTTCCACTCATCACTAGGCCTAACTCTGATTTGATGGTACACTGACTTCAAATCCACCTTGGAGAAATAACAAGAACCCCCCAAATTGTCCAACAAATCCTCAATCAGGGGCATGGGAAATATGTATCTGATTGTAATATTTTTAATAGCCCTGGAGTTAGTACATAGCCCCCATTTTCCATCCTTCTTTGGTGCAAGGACATTTTTCACAACACAAGGACTTAAACTCTTCCTCATAAGCCCTTTCTCTAGCAAATCTTGAATTTTTTAGCAATCTCTGCATTATGACTTGGAGTCATTTTATATGCTGCCTTGTTAGGTAGATTAGCTCCTAGTATGAGGTCTATCTGATGACTCACATCCCTCATGGGTGGAAATTCACTAGGCAATCCATTATCCACTATCTCATGATACTCCTCCAACAATGCTTGTACCTCTTGTGGAATATTGACTTTCTCCTTAGTCTCTTATTTTGGTTTCACTATCACTTCACAAAAGACCCCTCTTTCCTTCTTCATAACCTTAAGGAACTCCTTTCCACTCAAAAGAATCAAACTAGTCCCCACATGCTTCTCTTCATTAGGTTCTTGCAAAGGATCCATTTGAAACTTCTTCCCTTGTTTAGTAATCACATAGTTGTTATTTTCATCATCATGTATGGCCTTCACATCATATTTCCATGGATGTCCTAGAAGAAGATGACATGCATCCATAGGTAATATGTCACATAACATCTTGTCTTTATATTCCCCTATCTCAAACTCCACAAAAGTTTGTTCATCCACCACTATCTGCTGGCCCTTATTTAGCCATGACACCTTGTAGGGAGTAGTGTGTGGTATCCTTCTAAGCTTTAGTTTTTCCACCATCTCTACTGATACTATGTTCTCCGTGGAACCAGAGTCCACTATCACCTTGAAAATCTCCCCATGTGACCTACAAGTAGTCTTAAACAGGATCTTCCTTTGAGGTGGTTCTGCAACACTAGGAACTTTTTATAAATTCCTTCTCAACATAATGTTCTCTCCATCCATTATTGGCCTTGCCTTGGAGATTGGTGAGGTGACACTTTGTGTGTCATATTCTTGAACTAACTGATTCCTTATTTATCCCATGGATGAGGTGGTAGATTTCTCAGGACATCTACCCATGGTATGTCCCACTTGGTTGCAATTATAACATCTTCCAGTGAAGACAGAGTTAGTCCTGCCTTGTGACTGAAAAATACCTCTTGGAGGTCATCTTCCTCTTATCCTCCTCTATGAAATGAACCCCTATACTAGTTACCTCCATTATTTTCTATAGACTGAGTTTCTTCTAGCCTACTTAGGCTTTGTCCTCTTCCAAAGTTACCCCTACCTCCTAATCCTCTATTGACTTTCCCTCTTTGTTGGAAATCATTCCTCCTTATAGCCTTCTCCTCTGCTCTCAATGCTAATTGAAAGCATTTGTGCATACTATCAGGGGTCATCATATTGATCTCATCTTGGATTCCTTGTCTCAATACATTGAGATACCTTGATACCTTTTCTACTTCTTCCTCTTGTATTCTTTCCCTTAGGCTCAACTTATTGAATTCCTCAGTTTAGGCACTTACTGTCAACTCTTTTTGCCTTAATTTCTGCAACTTCTGATACATTTATATCTCATAATCAGTGGGCAAGAATTGTGCCCTCATTTTGATTTTCATTCTATCCCAAGAGACTAATTTCTTCTTACCAGTGGTTACTCTATCATCCTACATCATGTTCCGCCATACCAATGCAAATCCCTGGAGTCTAGCCTTGGCATAATTGACTCTCTTCTCCTCTGACACTTATTTGCAATCAAACTAGTTGTCTATGGCCTCTAGCCAATCCAACAACTCTTCACCATTCAAAATGACACTATAGTAAGGAATGTGTTCCATACTATCTTTGTTGATGGATTTAAAAGAATCCAAGAACACCTTATGATATTTATCCATCTCCACTTCTTTTCCTTTTCCAGTTGTCTCTCATGTCTGGCTTCGATCCTCTTCATCACTTTCATCTCCCCATTCAGTGACTCTCCTCTTACCCTTTGTCTCTGTCAGATTGGCCTTTGCCAATAGTTCTTGGACCAAGTATACTACGGCATCCTTGCTCATTGCCTTGGGTGGCATGTTGTCAACCTGTTGGTACTCCTAAATTTGGAACAAATTTGGAGTGACCATGTTTGATTTTTCAGTTGAGCAAAGTAAGTACCCTTGAAAAATTGGTGAGAAAGCTCAGTTAGAATGCTTGAAAAGGATGCCCGGATGATTTTCATGAGGTACAAATTGGGAAGAGGCTTTAATTCCTTTCATTTGATATATGCAGTGGGTCCCAGCTCCTGAATTCCAATTTTGACATGTTTAGGGAGTGGTCGTTTTGAGGGGGTCACCTAATTCTGCATGTTGCTAAAGTGTCATTTTGTTGTCTGGGGCCTAGTTTGCTTTTGAATATCTTTCAACAATAAATGTGTCATGACCCGCCACTTTTGGGATGTTGAGTATGTGTATCAGAGAACCTATGTTTTGAATCCCAAGTCATTTTGATATGTTTTGACTAGATTTTAAATCCCTCAAAGTTGGTAGTTTACTGTTGTCATGCATTGTGCAATTGATCAGAATTCTGAATAGCCCAGTTTGACACATTATAACTTTTGACCGATTGATTCAATTGAGAAAATTCCTTTTGTACTGTGTTCCAGTGGTCACGCACTCCAATAATGCTAGTTTGCAGAACCCTATGAAATCAGATGACAAGTTTTCTGGAACCATTTCATTTGTGAATAATTCTGATTTCCTGTGTTTTCAAGTGCAGAATTGCTAAGTTGTCCACTTTGAGCTCTTGAAAATGTGTACCCAGGTGAACATTTTGGATAATTGAGTTGTCCCTCATATTGTAAACATATGAGTGCACCTATTTGAAGACTTACAGATTCCTGCCAATCCATTTATCAACTTTGCCAGAGCCTTTCTGTTTCCAATTTATTAAAGTTTTACTGAAATTGCAGAATTCAAAATTAAATGACCTACTTTGTGATTTCCCTATTTTCACCCGGTTTAAGGTCAGACATAATTGAATGTTTATCTGCATTTTAGACCTAGGAATCAACTCATCTAAAGATTCCCAAACTTTGACCAATCCGGTAGATCACTTTTCTTTGCCGATTCCAAACACAATTTTTGCATATCTGTTGTGCTTTGGTTCAGAAAGTGTTTAGGGTGCTAACTTTGTAGATTGGTATCAGTTGAACTGTTTGCTTTCGGAATAATTTAATTGAGGGGTCATGTTCTACATATGACATTCAATCAGGCTCCAAAGGTTGAAATTCTGAAAGATCTTTTTGATGGATTTGTAAGTCCAGTTTCAGAGGTAGTTTGTTTAGTTTGTAGTGCAAAACAGAATTAAGTTTTCAGAATGGCCATTTTGCAAGAGTGATGTCTTTCTGTCTGAAAGATTTTTTTAGGATCCGATTGTGGGACCATCTTCATTACATATGAATGTACTATCTGACTTGATGGCGAAGTTTCAGAGCTTGTTTTAATGTTTTTGCAAGGGACAATCTGAAAGGGATTTATGTTGTTTTCGCATTTGTACCTATGTAGTTTTCTGGAAATCTAAGTTTGCACTGTCATATCTAGTGCCTGAAGATGAATCTGGCGATGTCCTTCTGCATGTGTATTCAATGGTAATCAATGAATCTTCTTGCCAAGTCATGGGATTAGTTCACTTGTTTCAGTGAATTTTTAAAGGCAGCCCCAAAGGCTAATTACCATTAATGTGATCAAACGGAATAAGTGTCAAAATGGTTATAAAGGCCACTGGTTTGTACTTAATGTTCAAAACTTTAAAATATGGAAGTATGGACAGGAGGCAACATTGCAAGAGGGTTTTCAAGTGATGCAAAGCAATAATCAATGCCTTCCACCATTCAACATTTTGTCGAATTGTTCATATTGATAGAATTGTATTTTAAATGCTAGTTGCTTTCTCATTGGGCATAGCTTACAACTACAATGTCAAAGTGATACATTTGAATTTGAAAATTAAGAATCCTAGCATGGTGTCTTGCGCCGTCAAGAAGTGACTAGTGGAGGATGTTTTATGTTTCAAGGAACATTAAAACAATGATTAGCAAATGCAAAGTATTTCCCATGCACTGTTTAAGAGAGGCATGTAAAAATTTTTAAACAATATGGCTATTTCACTACCCTGCGAAATAGTGAGGCAAGGTATCAAACATGAATTATTTTCTAATGCATTATGTGCTGGTCTGCGTTATTTTTTGGAGGCTATACTGTGAAGTCCAACGCAATGGAAATTTTTAAATGAGTTTTCTGTGGGACATTTCATATGCCACGCAGGAAGAGAGGAAAATCTTCATTGCATTATAGTATGTTGCGCAGACAGGGAGGGTATCACCAAATTTTTTAACATTAAAATGGTAAGCTTCATGGCATCAATCCTGCGCAACAATGTTAATGGAGGGAAATTGGAGATTTTGAAACATTGAGTACAAACTACTTTACAAATAACATTGCCAGCAGATTGCGCAGACAAAGGAATTTGAAATGATAAATAAAATTACAATGTCAAGTTTTACATAAAGTCTGCGTAGAGTATAGTATCTGAGGTTTTTAAAGATATTTTGTTTGCAATGATTGAAGTCACTAAGCTATGGGCTGCACAGAATCCATTGCATGGAGGTTGATTTAAATGTATGTTTAAAAGAAATACAAGATTTGAAACCACAGAATGCTGCGATAAGCATATGGAGGAAGTTTTGAGTTTTTTGAAAGATTCTAAGTCAAATTTGGAGATGTAAATCCATAAGGAGTGGCATTTTGACTTTTGAAAAATGTTCATGGTCTTCATTAGTAGAGAAGCAATGCCATTAATGAGCAGCATTCACAGAAGTTGTTTAAAAACTTGAAAACAGTGAAAGTGAAATATCCCACATTCACTCTGTGGTGGCCGTTTTTGGTCTTTATATACCAAAACGCTCACTCTCATTGTGAATAAGAGAGACCAGAGGCTCTTGGCAAGCTCTTGAGGGCTGGAGGAATGAAGGCATGGACTGTACATAGTATTTTAACCCAAATTTTGAAAATACCTTTGAAACATGGACATGAATTATCCCACATTCATCCTGCAATGGAATTCTGAAATGTTTATAAGCTAAAACACAAACATGTTAATTTGAAGAAAAAAGAGGAGGCCATCCGCGCATGCCTAGTCATCCGACCACCTCAGTTTCCATGCCTAGAAACGAAGGTAAACAAATTTTGACAAAAATGGACACTTGACATTGGTCGCATGGTCGCGAGAAGGACCCATTCGCTCAGTCGGGAGACAAATTGAAGATGACCGCCAGGATTCTGAGACTTGGTGACTGACCGCTAGTGGTTAGTCACCCAGTCGTGAGATGTTAGCCACCAAAGGAGATAACCGCTGAGACTTGGCGACTAACCGCTAGCAGTTAGTCGTGAAGTAGCCGAGTACTGAAGATGACTGCTACAACATGGAGATGGCTGATGGTCACATGGTCGCCAGATGGGAATTACTCGCTAGATTTCAGTCGCGAGGTTGCCCAGCGTTGACGAATGAGGTAAAAATTGCTCGTGACTGTGAGACTATGGTTTTCACATGGTCGTCGAAGGTTGATAGATGAGTTAAAATTATTCAGCGACTTAGAGACAAGGAAGAAAAGGTGAACCAAGGGTTAAAGCACAGTTAAAAAGCCAGTTTCTAATAGCCAGTCCACATGTGACACATGTCAATTTCTGGTGAAGTCTAGTAAAAAATGCAGAGAATGAAGAATTTCAGGGGATAAAAAGGGATAAAATATGCACAAAATTTAAATACTATAATGGTTGAAGCTATAGTATATGCATAATATTAAGGGAAAAATAAATCAGATTTGCACAAGTGTGACAAAAGGGTAATATTTTTTAAATTGGAAAATATTAAAATATCATGGAAACATTAGGGCATAATCTTGTCATAGGCTTCAAAAGGTATTTTATTGTAGATCATATTATACAAGGTTTTCCTGGAGGATTTATAGTCAAATTTTGAAATTAGATTTTCAAAGGCAAATAGTATCAGATTTCAAAGATGTTTTGCAGAGGATGGATTCAGATTTTGAACAGACAAGTGGATTCAGATATAGACAAAGTAAATCAGATTTGTTAGAACTTTCTGGGAGATTTTGTGAGAAGATATTTTCTCAGATTAATGATATTTTGCAAATGAAATCAGATTTGGTGGAATTTTCAGTGGAAGAATGAAAGAGCTATTATAAAGATAAAATTAGATATTTTCTCAACTAGATGGAGTGAGATATTTTGAAGACTTGGAAAGATGGGTAAAAGATCATATTTGAGGAGAGACAGGTGTCAATATCTCAGGAAGATTAGGGTTTCTTCTCTTCTTATTTATTCTTCTCTCTTTTCTGTTTTGGGGGTTCTGATTTTAGGTTCCTATTTTTGGTTCCTGTGGAAGTTCCTTGTCTTGTTCTTGTTCCTATCTTTGCCTGGTTCAGTACAAGTTACCATTTTGGTTTGGAGATTTTATTTGTAAAGCATACTTCTTTTTCATGTTGACTTCTTGAGTTTATTGTCTGGATATTTGGAAACAACTTGGATTAATGAGAATACAGTGTAGTTCCTATTCATTATTGTCTTGTCTCTTTTAACTGTGGTTTATGCTCTAGTATAGTTCATTTGTAAGGTATTTGAAATATACCTACTACAAGGTAGTGTGTCTAATCATTTGTGATTCTTTCTCAAGGAGAGAGTTAAATTTTATAAATGATTTCAGAGAGCAGGACATAGTTGTGAAGATCTGATGAAGAAGTATTGAGTTGAGTAGATTGTTTGTAAGGCATCCAATCTGGATTGTATGAAGTTTGTAAGGAATTCTTTAGTATTGCATTAGTTTCTTATTGTGGACATATGTTTTCATTGACTCTTTGCCCAAGGAATAGGCATTGATCTAAATTTTGCTGAGCAAGTGTTTTCTCCATTCAGTCATATACAAATTAATCAATTTCATCTAGTTTTTAGAACAAATGAGCTGAACTCATTAAGTACTTATGTCAGCAGGATAGTGTCCATTTTAGTGATTCTTTAGAGAGTGAATCATTAGGTTATCCCTCCTAAAATCAAAAGGAAGAAGGATTCAAATCCTTGTCTCATTGGTTTATGTTCTCAAAACCATGGCCTAGCTTATAGTACTCTGTTTTAAGTTAGTCATTGCAATCTCTAAATTGTTCTATAAGTTGTTACAGTGAGGTTTCTAGTTCAGAACCAGTGAATGAAAAAATCCACCAAATAAATAGACTGAGATATCAGTAATCTTCAAAAGGTAAAACCTGCCTGAGTCTGTGGAGCTCAAAAATGAAGAAGGATATTATCCAATCCTTAGAAATTAGCCTTTCTCTTGCCTAAAAGAGGTTGCATCCGAGTATACAAGGTATACTATCATCA
>MU226650.1:153201-176744 GCA_018584345.1 Thuja plicata | reverse complement strand
CTTGATCAAATTATCAAAAATTCACATGATAGGACCTTCTATACCACAACCGACTAGCTTCAACCTTAGCAACCAAAAAACTATTAACAGTAGTATTTAGATGGAATAAGTTACATTTAGTTTGTTTCCCAGTACAAATCAAATCTCCTTAGCTTCCAAATATCATGCACATACCTCCTTTGAATTCTAAATGATAACCTTTTTTATTCAAGTGACCAACACTCAACAAGTTATATTTAATACCTTTACCTCTTACCATGCAAGGTGTATTTTTTCCCAGCCTAACCATGCCACCATCAAATTCATCTATCTTTATGAACTTAATTTTGTCACCAGTCATGTGATGTGAGCACCCACTATCAATAATCCATACATTACCATGTTCCATGTGTGAGACCAATGCCTTTTCATCTTCAGAAGTTTCTTCTTTGACTTCAACAAAAACTATCACTTCTTCATCATTATCATCAGATTGTTCATCATTCACACCTTCATTTACTGCAACATAGATTTGTTTCTTTCATTTTCCCTTGAATCCTTTGATCTTCTCTTTCTGTTCACCATTAGGACACATGACAACAATATGTCCTATCTTGTTACATGAAAAAAATTTCAAAGGACACTTTCCTTTATACTTACCTATACCTCTAGGCAGTGATCTTGCAAGTAGTGCTTCAAGTTCTTCTTACTTCTTCTCTTCATCCCAGATAGTTTCAAGTTCCCTATAATAACTTGACATGTAGGAAGATTCATGACTTATCAGTTTTCCCTTCTTCTTTGACGCTAATGAAAAAGCGGCCTTAAAGATTGCTTCAACTTTAGGCATACTGTTAGCATAGTTGCTTAAATCAAAAGCAATGAGAGTGCCAATGAATCCATCAATAGAAACAGTATCAAATGTATTCAATTCTCATATAGAAAAAACTCTAATGGCATAAGCAGGTGGAAAGGTTCTCAAAATTTTACTTACCACATCACCTTCTTCAATGTTACCACCAGCAACTTTGATAGCACCAACTACTTCCTTTATCCTTTGACCATATTGAGCAATGTTCTCACCTTCCACCATTTTCACGTCATCATATTTTCCCTTCAAACTATCTAACCTAGCATTTTGCATATGTATGTCTCCACCATATATTAGATTTAAATTTTTGATCCCAAACCTCATAAGTAGTCTCAAGTTTATGTACATCAATATATTCAGTATCATATAGGCTACTTACTATAGCCTCTAATGCTTACATGTTCTCCTATTGCTCCTTCAACTGATATGCAGTAAGAGTCCTGGTAGCAACTGTATATTTTGTTACCACATGAATCTAAAACTATTCCCACATCCCTTTTAGATAGATCTTCATCGTGTCGCTCCATATTGTGTAATTATCTCTTGTGAACCTAGGATCTTCTTTCTTCATCACCGTATATTTTCCCCAAGTTGTTAAGCTTACCACAAAGAGGACCAAGTCTCTGATACCAATTGTTAATAATATAAGGTCCAAGATTACACAGAGGGGGGTGAATCAGTAATCTATCATATTATAACTATTCACAATTCATTCAACACATTAATAACATTCTCCAACTTTAAACCTTGTGTAGAAATAAAGAGAGTGACCAATTAAGCATGCAACAAAGTCCAGTATTCTTCTCATGGAAACCCTTGGTTAGAGGGAAAAACCACGGTGGGAATTAGTACCCACAAGTATTTTCACTCTTCTAAAATGTGACATCTTAAAGGCCTAGCCCTTTTAGGAGCTTACAATGATGCCCTGCTAGGAGGATACCCTTTTAGGAGTCACCCGGTTATGAAATTTTCCTCTAGCCCTATTAGGAGCTTTACCCTGTTAGGAGTAACCTTTTTAAAGGGTTGAAACCCCAATTATAGAGCCACCTAGTTAAAGGATTTACTAATTAGGACATGTTAGGATCTACCCGGTAAAGGGATTTTCTTGGAGAACCTATTAGGATTCAACAAGTACAATGATCTAGGTGTAGAACTCATCTTCTTGTTCATATCCAATTAAGCACAATGCTTATTCTTCTTGTAGACAATCGTCTCTCTTCACTTGACCACACCTTAGTTTTAGTTTATTTAATTATTTTAGACTCTCTAATGCCCTAATTTTTTCATTCAGAGTTTGTAGATCAGAGCTCTATATA
The DNA here is from genome assembly GCA_018584345.1 of Thuja plicata. Classification (NCBI taxonomy): domain Eukaryota; kingdom Viridiplantae; phylum Streptophyta; class Pinopsida; order Cupressales; family Cupressaceae; genus Thuja; species Thuja plicata. Next base: position 174,581 of record MU226650.1, on the reverse strand, counting down.
TTGTAATAAAAAGCAATGTAATAGGGTCAGATTCTTAATGAAATAAAGATCTACTATTGGTTCTTCATTCATGGTGTGATATTTTCTTCTATCTATGCGAAATTGGTGAATGTGTGTATGTGTATTCATTCTCTTTCAAAGAGCCAACTGTTTTATTGTATTTTGAATCTGCATTTATTTATTTTGGAGGTTGTTGTTGTCTATCTACCTTGTTGTGACGAATGTATGGGAAATATCATCTATTGGTCTCAATGATAAATCCATCTTGTGGGTGCAGACATCTTTGTGGCTTCACAATTTGATAGGTTTTGAAAATCTTGCACGGGTGAATGCATTTTCTCTCCAAACCATTGCATCTATTGGGTATATAATTGTGACATTGTCTTATTTATACTTTATGGGTTTGTTCCAAATCTCTCCGTCATTCAATTCACCAGGAAGGGTTAACAATGGTTTATGTCCATACAACTTCATTTTCAGCAATTTGCTTCATTTCTTGTTACCTTACTCATTTAAATTTCTTTCATTTTTTTGAAAACAATCTGAAAGTAATCATCTTTAAAACACAAACTTGCATCATTTGTAAGACTATAATCTTTGATAAAATTGGAAAATACCAAAAAATTACTAAAGTTCTTTTGCAATTTGATGTCTTGAACGTACCAGCAAAGGCCTGCTCATGAACATTCACATTTATCTTCACCTGAGTAACCAAGAAGGTTGTACCATGATCCTGGAGAACCTTGGGAATAACGTTGTTATTCCTTCAAGAGAGGAAATCAAATCTCGAGATCCTAGCAATTGACTTGTGTAAAAATAATTTTCAACAGAAATGGCACTAGAAGGAGGGCCTTAAGAATGAAAAGTTGGATAAAATTGGATCTTTCTCCCTAGAACGGTTTGAGTGAGTTCTTAGATCATCTCTGAAAAGAGGTGATTTCCTTGAACTCACTCACCACCGTAGAGCTCTCAGTGACAAAGGGAAGACAAGAGAGAACTCCTCACACCATCTTACCGAGTACCAAAATGTGCTTGGACAACAATCCCACATTGCTGCCCCAAATGTTCTCACAGCCATAAATCAAAATTAGAACTTGCAAAATCAAAATTGGAAGCAACCTCATCCAATGGCTTTCTTTTCTAATGTACAAATTTCACCATTAAAATTCGTTGGGAAACTCCATGAATTACCCAAGAATCCAGAGATGATTTTCACCTGCTTCATATATGGTGAATCAAGAACAGTAGAAGAGCACATTTGTACCTTCAAATGAATTTTTAACTGCAAAGTTATTGTCCTCCAAGATTTTGTCTATCATCTTTTCCCATATACTTTGAGGGAATTTTCATACAACTAGTACCTAAACCTACCACGGGGATCTAGTTCTGCATGGATCAAATTTGAAACCAAATTTCTCAATCAATTTAAGTTGTATGTGGACCCTGCTACAACACATCACCAATTCATAACAATAAGAAAAGATCCTAAGGAGCCCATATCCATGTTCAACCATCATTTCCACAAGATGCATCAAAATTTGGAAGCTCCTTACACCATACCAAAGGCAACCATCATACAAGTTTACCTCAAAGCCCTGGACCCCTTCACTTCAATTTTTCTAAGAATACTCCCCTTGTAGATAGAGACACAATGGAGAAGGTGTATAATGAGGCCATAACATTCAAACAACAAATGGACCCGTAAGAAGGGAACTTTGTGACCATGCCCACAATTAACAAACCCGCTGCCCCACATCCATTTTCAACCAGCACTCAAGCTTTGGCCACTCACATGCCATCGCTAAATCCAATTCTAACACAGCCATTCACAACCCTACCACTATCCATCACTTATCCTAGTTATGAGGCTCATAAAATAGCATTTGTGGAGAAAAGGGTTGTGCTCCAAGATGAACCTGATACCCACCTAGCCTCTGAGTTGGATGTCGTGAAGAAAACCTTGTCTCAACTCACAAGTGAACTCACCCAGATGAAGTTGAATCCTTTCCAAAACCAAAGTGGGTACCAATGAGCACCGGCCGGTTTGAATGCTTATCCCTAGAATCAAAATCAGAGTTTCAACACTTACAACAATAACAACAATACACAGGATAAACCATTTGGTTAGCAAAGACCAAATAGACCATGGAACACCTGGCCCAACAATGGTAGCATACCAGTGGATAATTCTAACACCTATGAGGCTGCAGAGGCCAATTTTGTCAGGGCTCTGAATCTACGCTAAGACAATGATGGATATGGAAGCAACTCATATAATCAGTATCCTCAAAATATAGAGGAACCACCCATTTAGTTCAATGCCATGATGTTTGATTCCTATGAATATATAAATGGGGAAATTTTGAGACCCTATTCGGGAGAAGAAGAGTTCGTTTTCCCATTCCATAAAGATAATAAGCCTGAGTACTCTAAAGTTCACGCCTTCCAAAATGATTATCAAAACTCCTACAATATATAGAGCCAGAAGGAACCTATGACAGATGACATACCTCCAAGTAAACAACCAACTCCACCAGATCCCTGAGAAAGCAATAACCTTGCACCACTTAGAGGCTCGAATGATCCTACATCATCCCCACCAAACACGTTCAATAGTTACAGGAACCCAGCATGGTCAAAGGAAAAATATAGTGCAATTGAATAATTAAAGAAAAAAAGGAGAACATACCCATGTTTGAGATGCTTCAAGGTTTCCCTTATCAGATCAAAGCCCTCCGAAAATCCTTGGACCATTCAAAGCAAGTTACAATGACTAGCAACGCAAAGACCACCTCTAATGTCAACACTTTTGAAGCTTTCCTAGCAATGTTGAAAGACAAGATAGAGGTGCCACCATTCCTACTTAGTTTGTGGATATTCGAGAAGAACTTACACAATTGCCTGATTTATTCTGGGGATTCGTGCAATGTCATGCCTTTGTCTATCTATCAAAAATTGGGAATGATTCCACAAATAATGAATTGAGTGGTGATTGATCTCAAAAAGATAGAATTCAAGGTGATTTGTGTACTTAAGGATGTACATATCCAACTAGTTGCTGACCCAAGGATACAAGAGTACATTGATGTGCACGTAGTAGATATCCCCGTGAATTATGGAATGCTACTAATTTGAGAATGGACCAAATGCTTGTGAGGATAGTTGTCCATAGATTTCACACAGCTGTGGCTACCATGGAAAGGATTGAAAAACCAAATCAAGATTGATGTCAAGCCTAAATTAAGGAGGATGATTACTGAACATAATGCTCCAGATGAAGTTCTATTTACATAGACTGACCTAAGCACCTAACAGATGCATGACATTTTCAGTTTCCAAATTAGAGAAGTTAAAGAACAAGGCCATAGTATAGTACAGGGCGTACTAGAGTTTCGCATCCATGAGGGCATCATTCAAAACTTTATCAGTAGTATAATGACAAGCATGAAACACCTAGGGAAAGATGTTGAACCTAACATCCTCCTGCTACCAGGATAGTGTCGATTACATCAAGAAAGTCACTCAGAATTCACATGCTCCAATTGCCAAAATACACTATCCCAAGTGCTACCCCAAATTCCCCTACCAGTTGATTCCCTAAGGAAGCTTGAAGACCAAAAGGAAACCCTCGAAGTGGAAAGTGAAGGTGGCATCATCGCTAGGCCAGATGACCTAGTGGACCTGGATGCCTCGACCAAAAGTCAAGATAGTGGGTCAGATTTAGATACCAAAAGCCCTACCTTAAACTTATTGAGTGACTGGAGCACTTCAGATGATATAGCATGTCCACCATACAGAGAACTACAATAAGATAAATATGGTGAAATTACTAAATTCCCCGACCTCAAATACATCCAAGAGATGAGAAAAAGAGAGTCAACTTCCTCAGGTAGTGATGGAGGAAAGAAGCAGAAGCTCCAAGTAAAGGGATTGTCAAAGAGGGTCCTTGACAATTTGAAACCTACAAAATAGTACCAAATATGGAAATTATGATTTGATGGCTGTAAGTGTAAACAAGGAGTAGGAGCGGGGATCAAACTCATAAATCCAAGAGGTAATTCTTTCTATGTTGCATATAGATTACAATTTATGTGCACTAAAAATGTTACAGAATATGAAGCATTGGTCCATGGACTCCTCCTGGCCCATGAGAAAGGAATAAAAACCTTGATAGTAGAAGGAGATTCACAATTGGTCATCAAAAAAGTCCGTAGTCACTATTATTTCAATGATAAGAGGCTTTCAGCCTATCGAGAAAGGGCATGGGACTTGATGAATTACTTTGAAGCATTCAACATCAAGGCCATCCCACAAAGGAATAATATCATCACTAATGCCCTAGCTGTATCTGCCAGTTCATTACATCCAATGGAGAAGTCCAAACTAAAGAATTTCTCAGTTGAACTCATTGCAGCCCTGGCCATCCCAGATAACATCACCAACTTCCAAGTTTTTCAAGATGACCAATACATCCTTGAGTTCATCATGTGCGCAAGTGTGTTTGAAAAAAATATCATAGACGAAGAGAAGGAAGAGGCAGAAGAGGAAATTAACCCAGAAGACCCCGATGATGAAGGCATCATAAACCTAAGGACCAATTCCATACCCAAAGGAATGGTATAACTAGAGAGGATTTTTTACAGCAATGAGACTGTTATGAAAAGACATCTAGACATACCACTCGATGGTAAAGAGTACAAAGTGTACAACCTTGGCACCGAAGATGAGTCAAGAGAAGTTAACACTGGGAGAGTATGTACCAAAGAGGAGAAGGATGAGATGGTCCACCTCCTTACAAAATATTGAGATGTCATAGCTTGGAGTTATGAAGAACTAAAAATGTATGACACCTTAGTCATTGTGCACAATAGCCTACTAAAACTAGATTCTAAACCATTCCATCAACGTCAATGACCCGTTAATCCTACTATGGATCCCTTGATAAAAAAGGAAGTCCAAAAGTTTCTAGATGCTAGAATCATACTCCCCATATGACACTCCACATGGGTTTCCAACTTGGTACCCGTGAGAAAGAAGACCGACAAGATTTGAATGTGCGTGGACTTCCAAAATCTAAACAAAGCCTCTCAAAGGATAAATACCCACTCCCTTCACTTGATGAGGTATTGCAAGTAGTGAATGGTTCCCAAATGATGTCCTTCTTGGATGGTTGTTTAGGGTATAACCAAGTAATGGTGCAAGAGAAGAAAAATTAAAGACAACATTCACCACCAAGTGGGGGACATTCACATATCAACGGATGCCCTTCAATTTAATCAATGTCGTGGCTACTTTCTAGAGAGTGATGGATACTACATTAAAAGGGCTAGTTGGAAAATGTAACATCATCTACATGGATGATCTGACTATTTTTTCAAAACAACGAGCCGATCATATAAGCGATTTGAGGAAGGTCCTCCAAAGATTTAGGAAATACAAGATTTCCCTAAATCCTAAAAAATGTGTATTCAGGGTGATAGAAGGAAAGTTTCTTGGACACACAATCTCAGAAATAGGGATAGTGATTGACCCCGACTAGGTCCAAGCCATTCTCAAGCTAACACCACCTCATTGTCATAAATAATTGAATTCTTTCTTCAGGAAGATTAACTTCATAAGGAAGTTCATCAGCGGTTTTTCCGAGATAGTAAAACCACTCAATGACATAAGAAGGACACTAAGATTGAGTGGACCCCCTGTAAGGAAGTCATTTGAAGAGATCAAGAATGCCATAACCATAGCCCCTTTCCTTGTCAGTCCAGATTACACTAGTCCCTTCAAAGTATACTCTTTCGGGTCTGAACACTTTTGTGCCAACATCCTAACACAGAAGAAAGATGGGGAAAATAAGAGACCAATAGCCTTCATGAGTTTCCCCCTTAAAAATGCTGAAGTGAGATACCCCAACCTAGACAAATAATCTTTTTCTTTGGTCAAAGTGGTAAAGAAATTATGACACTATATCTCAAGGAGAAACGTCTTCAGGATAGTCCAGGATGCAACTGTAAAATCTTTGTAGATGCAAAATGAGCTAGGAGAGCGAAGAGGAAAATGGATGGCAATCCAGCAAGAGTTTGACCTAGAAATATAGCCAATGAAACTAGTAAGAGGCCAAGGCCTGACAAAGCTGATCTTTGAAGTGGAAGAAGTTCTAGTATGACAAACTTACACTGATCAAGGTGTGATCACCAATATATGGTATCAAGATGTAGTCTACTACCTACTAAAAAATCACTGCTTAAAGGGGATGAATAGTTTATAGAGAAGGGATTTGAAAATAAAAATCAGCTCCTACATGTTGAAAAATGGTTAGCTGTATAAATGAAATTATGAATGTATGTACCTGGGCTACCTAGACATGCTCAAAGCAACGAAAGTCCTAGATGATTTTAATGACAGATACGGGACAGGACACGGTTCAACTGAGGTAACTTCTCACCAAATCTTAAGGGCAGGGTATTTTTGGCCAACATTGTTCAAAGACACTAAATAACATGTAATATCATCCCACACTTGCCAAGAAAGCACAAACCGAGAGAGAAATATGGAAATGCCTTTATAGCCAGTATATATGGTACATCCGTTTACCCAATGGGGCTTATATTTTTTTGGAATGATTAACCCCCTTTATCTGTAGTAAATAAGTTAATTCCTAATGGATATCAATTACTACACACATTCGACGGAGGCCCATACACTAAATAATTGCACCACAAAGGTAGTAACCAAGTTCCTAGAGGAGCGCATCATAACCAAGTTGGGGATGTTGTTCTATCTCGTATGTGACAATGCTCCCTCTTTCTCCTCTACCTCGCTCATGCAATGGGCCTTCAAAAACTAGGTAATGCTCAAATTCTCTTCAAATTATTATCCACAAGGAAATGGCGTAGTGGATTCTACAAACAAGAACCTGAAGACAATGATCAAACATCTCCTCGATGACAGTCCCTGGGATTGACACACACAACTGAAATACACTTTCTAGATAGACCGGGTGAGGATTAAGAATGCCTTGGGAACATCCCCATACCAACTATTCTATGGATTGCAACCGGTCTTCCCTATGAACTTGAAAATCCAAATTCTGAGATTTATGGACTTGTACGTGGGAGGCAAAGATCAAGTGCAAGTTAGACTCATGAACCCCCTCAATCTAGAGGAGAAAATAATTTTGGCCCTAGAGCATGTGTCAAAGCACCAGGCCATCGTCAAGCAGTGGTTCTATTGATATTGTGGTGATTGATCACGTAGTGGGTGTTAATACTCTAGCCTTGCTCATCTAGTTGCCAGGAGGTGAGGGGCGGTAATGCTGAAAATTTTTGTGCTTTTTCGGGAAAAAGAAGACCGACATTGTAAAAGCCTAAAATGGTTGATTTTAGAGGTTTCCCTAAAACACATGTTATAAGCAGCTGAGATGCATAATGCATTGTAATGTTGGGCAACAATTTTACTGGATAATAAGAAAGGTTGGATGGCTGTGTAGGTGGACGTAGCCTAAGTTTTTGGGTGAACCACGTTAAATCTGTGTGTTATCTGTGTTAAGTTTTATTCTTCTTTTGTTTTCTGCATATAACTGTTTATTATTATATTGTTCCAGATCTATTAAACCCTAACAATTGGTATTAGAGCAAGGTTTGTTGCTATAGATTGATAGGAATTTCAGATTTGAGTGGGAGCAATGGAGGATTCCAAATTCAAGATTGAAAAATTCAATGGCCAGAATTTTTAGTTATGGAAATTTAGATGGAAGATTATCTATATCAAAAGGACCTATGGAAGCCATTAGAAGGAAAAGACAAGAAAATGGGAACTATGTCAGCAGAGGACTAGGAGGTCTTGGATAGGAAGGAACTGGGATCTATTTGATTGTGCCTTGCACCGTCTGTAATATTCAACATATCAAAGGAAAAAATGACTGTAGAGATGATGGAGACATTGTCTCAGTTATACGAGAAACCCAGAGCTTCAAATAAGGTATTTCTTATGAAGCGTTTGTTTAATTTGAAAATGGGTGAGGGAGGATCTGTAGCAAAAAATTTAAATGAATTCAATACAATCACCAGTCAATTGTCATGAGTACAAATCTCATTTGATGAAGAGGTTAGGGCTCTCTTAATTTTATGTTCTTTGCCAGAAAGCTGGAATAGCTTGGTTATGGCTATAAGAAAATCTGTCTCTAGTTCAAATACTTTGAAATTCAATGAATTTGTTGGTGTTATCCTAAGCAAGGAAATGCAATGGAAAATCATGGGTGAAACTTCAACCTCATTAGGTTCTTCTTTAAACGTGGAGAACATGGGAAGAACAAGTGAAAGAGGAAAAGGACTTTGCATGGCAAGTCATGAGGGAAGTCAAAGAAAGGACGTTCTCAATCTAAAGGAAAGAAATATTTTTGGTATTTTTGAAAGCCTGGTCACCTGAATAAAGACTGTTGGTCTTGAAAAAGAAAACAAGGAGATGAAAATGAAGATGATAGTAAGGAAGATAATGTTGCAAGTAATACTTTACAAGATGCTTTATTCTTATGTTTGGATAATATTAATTATTCCTGGGTAATTGATTTTGAGGCTTCATTCTATGCTACACCCCATAGAAAATATTTTCAATATTATGTTCAAGGTGATTTTGGACAGGTATATTTAAGTGATGACGAGCCCTGTCCTATTGTTGGGAAAGGGAAAATAAAGATCAAGTTGCCAAACGGAATGACTGAGTACTACAGGAGGTAAGGCATGTCCCTAATGTAAGAAGAAATTTAATTTCTAAAGGACAACTAGGTAGTCAAGGCTGCATAGTCATGTTTACAAACAATGTATGGAAGGTCACTAAAGTTTCATTAGTAGTAACTAAAGGTGCAAAGATAGGCACATTGTATCTATGTACTGGTAACACTTTTTCTACCTTAGCTACTACTGATAATGTTAATATAGGGAAAGCTACTATAGACATTGAAAAAATAGATTCCAAAATTTTGCACCATAGGATTTGGAAAATGAGTGAGAAAGGGATGAAAATCCTTCAATCCAAAAATTTGTTTCAAGGACTGAAAAATATTTATTTAGAGTTCTGTGAAAACTGTGTTTATGGTAAACAAAAAAGAGTCATATTTTTCAGAGTTGGGAAAGAAAAGAAGAATGAAAAGTTAGAGCTAGTGCATTTAGATGTAAGGGGACCGACTCAGGTATCATCTCTTAGTGGATCTCATTATTTTTTTATTTTTATAGATGAGTCAACCAAGAAATATGGGTATATTTCCTGAAAAAAAAACCTCATGTTTTTGAAACATTTAAGGAATGGAAATATTTCATAGAGAATGAGATAGGAAAGAAGTTGAAGTATCTCAGATTTGATAATGGAGTTGAGTATTTCAGCACAACCTTTGAAGATTACCGTTCTATCAATGGAATTTGAAGGAAAAAGACAGTTCTAGGAACCCCAAGAGAAAATGGTGTATCAGAAAGAATGAATAGGACAATCATTGGATGTGCAAAAAGCATGAGATTGCATGTTGGACTGCCCCTCATTTCTGGGCAGATGTTGTAAACATTGTAGTCTATTTGATAAATAGAGGACCTTCATCCTGTTAGTAATAACTGAGACGGGGGGGGGTGAATCAGTGGCCTAAAAAATATTGCAATAATCAACCCAAAAAATTAGTACCACAATATTAATCCTCTAGTTATCTTTATTCCTATAAGATGAATGCCTCCAAATACTTTAATCAAATTACTACTGCTCAGAATGATTTGTAAAAACTTCTACTGTAAGTTTACCGAATAGCAGTCTGTTAATTTTTTGAAAGATAGTAAATTATCTAGAGTATACCAATCAATCCAGTTAGGCTATGTGTAATGAAAAACACTAAAGTAATGACTCATAAAAAATTAACACGTGGATTTTTAACATGGAAACCCTGTTAAGGGAAAAACCACTTGGGACCGGTAACCCAAAATTTTCACTCTTCTAAAGTGAGCTTGGTGAAGAACCAACCCTATTATAGGTTACAAACACATTGTTAGGTGTGACCTTGTTAGAGGATTTAAAATTTTAGTCTATCACTTGATATCTGGTATCTCTATGCTACCTTCCTTGATCAAACACTCACTTTTCCTATCAATAGGTATCTGGCATCTCATGTTATCTTCATGATCAAATGTTTTGATACTCCTTGGGATATATCTCAATACAGAAAGGATCTTTAAATCCCACTTGGTTAAGAGACTTTCTGAATCAATGGTTAAACTGAAACAATATGATCTATTCACATACAACTTATACTTGTAGATCTTTAGATCTATTGTAAACTCATAAAAATAATCTGATCAATATATCTCATTTTATACCTTTGCTCCACTTTGATTCTACTTAGTGATGTTGTGCTCTATTGCTCGGTGTCCACAGAAAACTTTAGCTCTTTCCCTAGCTTGATTGATCAGGACCGTATGAAGTTACTCTTCACTAGTTTCTTTTTAGCATCCTCTTTTCATTCATGCACCCACCATAATTCATAATGAATTGAGTTGTCTCTTTATAGACATGATATCATTTTTGTTAGGTTCTTGATTTTCTTAATCTTGGCATGAACTACAATTCTTGCCAATTAGATTTAAAGAAAAACTCATGTTTTATCTCATAGAGATCTTCTTTCCAACTGGACAAAATAGCTTTAAATCTATTACTTATCTCTGGCTTTATCTTGTTGATGAAAACAAAGATAACTGCCAGTTAAATCTATATTTAGCTCTACCAGCTAGAGATTTTGTCATTTCTGAACTCAAGTTAATTTTGGTGTTTAACTCTTTGATAGCTTCAGTCAACACTCCAGTTCTCCTCATGCTTCTCCATTGGTTTACACTATGTTTTTGGCCATCGGTTATGCTTGTAATTTTTCTTGTCGGTAATGCTCATCGGTGAATTTTCTCAGGAAACATTGTGACTTGACTTTTGGTGATCTCTGTTTGTCTGTGTCCACTAACAGTTGGTGTTTGAAGTCACATTGTGAATGCTTGTCTTTTACGCTTTACTAAAAGCATAATATTTATCTGTTTGATTCTCTGAAGTCTTTGACACTTTGATTATAATCAATTAGATTATATCAAGTTGACATCAATGACAATACAATCCATTAACTGATTTAATGTCTTGCATTATCTTGCTGCATTTTGGTGATCAACTTAACATCTTCAAACATTCAATCAGTTACATGTCATCAATCTCTCCCTTTAGCATTGATAGAAACATACTACATTATCATACTATACTATTACTAATACAATATGAAATATAACAATTTCATCAAGCTTTCCTATTGTAAATATTACAAATGTTTGGTTCTCGGTAAGCTCAAAAATAGCTTTGATTTGTTTCTTGCAAAGTGGTTGTCTTCAATCTTTAATCCCTTTACTAGATAGATGTATCATCTAATATCTCTATTCAAATATGTGCTCTACCTTGACTATTCCTCTTCTTGATAATCTCTTTTTCCTTTGATAGCAATCTTTCTCTTTTTATGAACTCTCTCCCTTATATGGATATTTCATATGTAATCAATTTCTCTCCCTTAGAATATTTATTAACTCTTCCTTTTGATTCTTAGGAACTTTTATCTTCATGGATAATGATATAATATTTCCATAATCTCTTCCTTTATGATAATGAGATCATCTCTCCCTATATCATCATCTGTTCCTTTATATGATAATCGAATAATCTCTCCTTTTGTATGATAATGGAATCATCTCTCCCTTTGACAACAATGCCAAAAATAATAATCATCTATATCATGTTCCATCCCCTTACATAATATATTCATTGAATTTCCCTATCCATCAGCATTACAATGCCACTGGTGTTCAGTGCATACTTGTACCTTGCTGTGTACATATGTATCTGTTGTTGTTCATCTTGGTTGTGCATCAACATGAATGTTCTTTCATTGTGTGTAGGCTGATGCAGCCTCCTAGTCAGCTTACTAACTGATAGACAAGTGTTGAACCCCTAGTCTCTGTCTCAAGTACTCAAATATATCCTTTAGTAATGGCTTGGTGAATATATCAACTAGTTGTTCCTTTGATTGAACATATTCTAGTGTCACTTCCTTTGCTTGCACTTGTTCTCTAAGATAGTGATACTTGATAGCTATATGCTTAGTCTTAGCATGCATGAATGGATTATTAGAAATGTTAATTGCACTAGTATTATCAAAATAAATGGTTACTGGTTCAGAATCTTCATATGCATACCATCCAATAATTTTTTGATCCATGCAATAGTTGAGCAATTTGCAGCAGAAACAACATACTCTACTTCTGCAGTAGACTGAGAGATGCATCCTTGCTTCTTGCTGATCTATGTGACAAGTCTGTCACCTGTGAAGAATTCATCTCCAGCTATGCTCTTTTGGTCATCAATATTTCCAGCCCAATCAGCATCTGTATAGACATGTAGCTCAAATTTTCCTTCTCTTTTGCAACATCAGTCATAGTCCTCAGTGTTCTTCAGATATCTCAGAATTCTCTTGACAGCAGTCATATGTGATTCTTTGGGATTAGCAGAGAATCTTGAAACTATTCCAACTGCATGTGCTATATCTATTCTGGTATGAACAACATAAATTAGTTTTCCAATCATTGATCTATATAAGGATTGATTTATGTCATTAGATTTGTCTTCTTTGGTCAGCTTACATCTGATAGCCATAGGTGTTCCAACTGGTTTGGAATCTTCCATCTTGAATATCTTTAGCACTTACTTGATGTATTTGGACTGAGTGATATATATGCCTTCTTCTTGTTGAAGAATCTGTAGACCAAGAAAGAATTTGATCTCTCCAAACATAGACATTTCAAACTCTTATCTCATTTCATTAGCAAAGGATTTGCATAACATTTCATTTCCCCCAAAAATGATGTCATCGACAAAAATTTCAGCAATCAGAATATTACCATCAGTATCTTGTTTTAAGTACAGATTGTTATTTTTACTTGTTCTAACAAATTTTATGCTAATAAGATATGAGTGAAGTCTTTCATACCAGGCTCTTGGTGCTTGTTTCAATCCATACAAGGCTTTATGTAGTCTACATACCTCGTTTCTCTTGTCTAGATCAACAAACCCTTCTGGTTGTTTAATGTATACCTTTTCTTCTAGTATTCCATTTAGGAACACAGATTTGGAATTCATCTAGTATACCTTGAGTCATTTATATGCAGCATAAGAAAGTAGGATTCTAACTCCTTCTAGTCTAGCAATGGGTACAAAGGTTTTTTCATAATCAATTCCTTCTTCTTGTGCATACCCCTTGCATACTAACCTTGCTTTGTTTCTTATGACTTCTCCATTCTCATTCATCTTGTTTTTGAATATCCATTTGGTACCGATGACATTCTTGTCATCTGGTCTCGGTACTAGTGTCCATGTATTTTTCTTCTCAATCTTCTCTATTTCTTCATTCATTGCACTGACCCATTCTTCATTCTCAAGTGCAGTGTTAACAGATTTAGGCTCAAAATCACAAAGTAAACATCTGGTGTTTAGTGACTTGCTTCTTGTTCTTATTCCAGTCTTCTTGTCTCCTATGATTTGATTCTATGGATGATGTCTTTTGACATACTTGGAAAGTTTTGGTTCAGCTCTATGTTCATCACTCTGATCATCTTCTTGACTTTCATTCTCATATCCATTGTTCAGAACATCATCTTGAGGATTATCCTAATTTTTGGGAATTGTAGCCTGATGCTCATTTGCAATGTTTAGATGCTTGGGAGTGACACACTGTTTCTTGGGTAGAGTGTTAGGTTCTATATAAGAAAACCTATTGTAGTCCTCTGGTTCTCTTTTTCTTTCCTTATCATTCTTTTCTACAAATTCATGTATTTTCACATTTGTACTTTCAATAATTTTGTTAGATGACTTGTTAAGAGACTTATAGGCCTTGCTTTTGGTTTAATACCCTATAAAGATACCTTCTTCACTTTTGGAGTCAATTTTTCCATTTCTATAATCCTTCAAAATATAAAATTGACTACCTAAGATTTTGAAGTAGCTTACATTGGGTGTATGACCATACCAAAGCTCACAGGGTGTCTTCTTTGTGTCCTTCTTCAATTGTACTCTGCTCAATGTGTAAACAACAGTACTGACACCTTCCCTCTAGAAATTTTGAGTGATGCTTTTCTCAATCAGTAATGTTCTTGCACAATCAACAATTGATCTGTTTCTTCTCTCAGCAATTCCATTTTAATGTTGTGGTGTCCTCGGTGTAGAAACCTGTCTCTTAATTCCATGCTCATTGCAATAGTCAGTGAATTCATCTAAAGTAAATTCCCCTCCTCTATCTGACCTTAAGCATTTCAATTTCTTTTCACTTTTTTTTTCTACCATTTCTTTATACCATTTAAACATCTTAAATGCTTCAGATTTATCTTTTAAGAACATTACTATCATCATTCTAGAATAATCATCAAAAAAGAGAATAAAATACCTATCTCCATGGTATCTCTTTGTCCTCATGGGTGCACATAGATCTTTATGGACTAATTCTATAATTGCATTCGATGTATGGGCTTACTATTGAAACTAGACTTCATCAGTTTACATTTTTGACAATTCTTGCACATGATATGCTTAGGCTTAGTCATGCTCGGTAACCCTATGACATTCCTCTTGTTGCTTATCCTTATCATGTTGTCAAAGTTCACATGACACAATGTTTTGTGCCACAACCATATATCTTTGTTTCTATCCATCAAACAAGTTGTGTTAGTGTCATCAAGATAGAAAAGGTTACCTTTTGTCTGATCACCGATTCCAATCAACCTTCCTGATTCATTGAAGATATTTTCCTTCTTATTTTCAAATGCTACTCTATGACCTGAATTGTTTAGTTGTGAAACACTTAAAAAAAATTAATTCAATCCTTTTACCGGGTAAGCATTTTCACATTTGGTTAGGCTATTCAACATTATAGTCCCTTTACCTTCAACTAGACAAGGCATATCATTTCCCATTCTAACTGAACCACCATTATAGTATTCAAAAGTTTCAAACTTTTGTTTGTCACCAGTCATGTGGTGAGTGTAGCCACTATTTATGATCCAGACATCATTTTTACTAACTTCAGATATGAGTGTAGTTTCTACATACCTTTCTTCATCTTCATCTAAATCATCCTTCATGGCTACAAATACCATCTTGATGTCTTCTTCTGATTTGGTGTCAGTGTCATCAGCTCTGTTCTCAGCTAGATAAAAATATTTCTTACCTTTATCCTTTAGTCTCGGGTATCTCTCTTGTTAGGTTGTTGGTTGCTTCGGTAATCTTTATTATCACCTCTATCAAACTTCTTCTCATATGATCTGTCATTACTTCTGTCATCTTTTCTTCTGTTTGGACATCTTGCAACAAAGTGTCCAACCTCTTTACAATTAAAACATACAAGTGGTAATTTACCTTTTCCTCTCTTCAATCTTCTTTCCATTAGTGCTTCAATCTTATCAAGTCCTTGCTCATCATTATCACTTTCACTATCATTTCTAATAGCATGTCTATGACTAGAA
The DNA here is from genome assembly GCA_018584345.1 of Thuja plicata. Taxonomy (NCBI): domain Eukaryota; kingdom Viridiplantae; phylum Streptophyta; class Pinopsida; order Cupressales; family Cupressaceae; genus Thuja; species Thuja plicata. The sequence goes on along the minus strand of MU226650.1, from coordinate 159,024 downwards.
TTGCTTATTTTCAAAGAAGATTTGAATGTGCAAATTCTATAGATGGTAAGACACTATTATCAAAGTTATTCATCTCAAATGAAATCAGTCTAGCAATCAGACTATCTAGAGTAACTGTATTGTTTGGAATTTCTCTCATTTCTTTAATAGAAGAAACTCTAATAGCATATACAGGAAGTAAGGTTCTTAAGATTTTACTTACCACTGTCTCCTCTTCAAGTACACCTCCAACTCCTCAGATAGCATTGACTACCTCTTTGATTTTGCAGCTATACTACGTGATGTTTTCTCCTTCTTTAATTCTTATGTAATCAAACCTCCCTCTTAGGCTTTCTTCCTTGGCTCTTAGTACATTGAGATCTCCTCCATGTACCAGCTTCAACTTATCCCATATTTTCTTTGCAGAGGTGCAAGTTTTGACATCTTCAAACTCAGCATCAGAGAGTGATGAGGTAAGTTCTATCATCATGCAATTATACTCATGCTCTTCTCTTAATTTCTCAAGAGTATGAGGTCCTATAAGAAACACATATTCAGTATCAAGGTATTGAGTAACATCATTGCCGATACCTGATAGGTGGAGTCTTATTCTTCTTTTCCATGATGAAAAGTTGTCTTTATTCAACTTGGGCACATCTCATCTGTTCATCTTGTGATATTTTTATTTGAGTTGTTAAACTCCCTTTCTAAGCACACAAGCTCTGATACCAATTGTTAGTAATAACTGAGATGGGGGTGAATCAGTGGCCTCAAAAATATTCCAATAATTAACCCAAAAAATTAGTACCACAATATTAAGCCTCTATTTATCTTCAGTCCTATAAGATGAATGCCTCCAAATATTTTAATCAAATTACTACTGCTTGGAATGCTTTGTAAAACCTTCTATTGTAAGTTTACCGAATAGGAGTCTGTTAATTTACCGAAAGACAGTAAATTATCTAGAGTATACCGATCAATCCAGTTAAGCTATGTGTAATGCAAAACACTAAAGTAATGAATCATAAACACATTGACACATGGATTTTTGGAATTATATTGAGATAATTTTTACTGAGAGGGGAGGGGTGAATCAGTACCTCTAAAAATTTTCTTGGTTAGCCCATTAACCCTTAGTCATCAGTTTGTATTTTAACTTATCTATCTGTTCATCTTTCTTTATGCATATGAAATCATATCATACATTCTTATTGATATGTAACAATGATAGAAACATTCATGAAATTAGATAACACATGACACAAGATATGATATCGCAGAAAACTCTTGTTAAGGAAGTAAAAATTGCGGTGGGGATTGTTACCCACAAACTTCACTATCTGCAGATAAGAAGATCCGGTTAAGGCTTACAATTTGGTCACTTCTGATGACCTACCCTGTTAAGAATATTATAGTAGAGACCTGTTAAGATCTACTTCATTTTAATCTTTTAACAACACTTGTTAAGTGTGCACTCTGTTAAGAGTTTTACAAAGGATGGTTAAGTCCACCTTCTACAAAAGGATTTTAGATGTGATGCACTTGTTAGAATACAACTACATAAGTCTTTGATCTTATGGAATATGCAATCTTCAATTTCTGATAATAGATCCTCTAAAGCTCCAAAAATACTATTAATCATCCTTCCATGATTGAGTATTACCTTTATCTACTCGTCGGTAGCCTCTGTGTGTTCTTGATAACTAATGTATTTTGTTTTTGATCTTTGCATGAATTCTGCCTTCTACTCCCCAAATTCTCTTCATGGCTATCAATTATAAAGAATTCATGTACTCACAATTGAGTATGAACATCTATTTATACTAGCTTAGGTTCAATTCTTGATTCATGCATTCACGGGTTAACTCTAGATTCAAGATATACAACTTTATTTTGATCTGTAGTTAGATATTCTTTAGATCCGTTAGGATGCTTTAAATCATTTACATAAAGCTTGCATGACCATAAAAAATAGAAAACAATTCTACAAAATAGAATAACTTTGCTTTATCTGTAGTGTATAAATCAGATCCACAATTTGCGGCTTTTCTGACTATCGGTTCTGATGGTCGGTGTTCTTAGTCGTCGGTGTTCCTTACTTTGAACATGTCGTTGGGTATGCTTGTCTGTTCCTATCAGGTTGTTCTAGAAACTGTGTCGCCGGTAATGCTTGTGTTTTCCAGTGATTCTTGTGGTCGCCGATGATGCTTTTCACATTTATACTTAGCATTTTTCTCAAAATTCTTTGTCCTGTCGGGTATGCTTGCATTTCATCGGTACTACTTGTGGTTCATCGGTGATGCTTGCTGTCTATCGGTAATGCTTTCTGTCTGTGTTTTTTCTCTGAGTATACTAATGGAAAAATAATTTCATTAATCTCCCCCTTTGACATTAGTATCAAAAACATGATATGTGCAACATACTTAGTGTATTAGTATGTACACCTGTATATACTTTTTCCTTAGTCATTTGAATGACTCCCCCTATGTATGTGCCGGTAAGTGTAAGTAAATATATACACATCCTTTATCTTTTTTTTTTTTGTTACCTAATATATGTATTGTACATAGCTATATACATTGCCTTTCCTCCTTTTTTTATGCTAAGGACAAAGGTACTTACAACTTTCCAAAAAGGTGGGAATGTGAGGACTTTACTTCGTCCATCATCTTCTCCCATTTTTCTTTCAGCGTTTCTAGAGCCATGTGCTCTAGTGAAATCCTTACATGAATATCATAGATGTTGTCTACTACAAACATCTCTGGGGTTGCTATTAGGTTTCTAGCTTCTGAAATATGTTGCTGAAGTATTGTGAGATTTGGTAAGATATGTGCTTGGAGTTCTGTGATCTCACCTCTGAATTGGGTGTCAGCATCCCATATTTCCTGCCTTAGCCTGTTTGCCTCAATGACTGTGTCATGATGTGCCTTTATTCTATCAACATGTGAGGTTAGGCTTTGTGCACTCTTAGTGACATTTGTATCAATTTCTGCAAGCTTGTCACTGTTCTCCTTTGCAAATTTTTCAAGTGTGCACATCTTTTGAACTACAGTTATTGCCTCAGCAATCATTGGATCCAGTTCATCACTAAGTTCAGAGAGCTTGACCTTGTTCACTGCCACTTCTTGGCTTATCTTATCAATTAACTTGAATTGATATTTATTCTCTGCTTGCTCTTCCATAGCTTGATTTTCCTCTATCCCTTGCTCTGTAATAGCATCGGTAAGAACAATAATCTATTCCTTAACTAAAGTATTTTCATCAATTTTCACTTCAGGAACCAGTTGGTGGAGTAACTCCTTAGCCTTGTCAAGTGCCATGTTTTCTCTATGTGTTTGGATCATCTTCTTCTGTATGGCTTTCCTTTGACATAGCACTCCAAAATCTTGAATTTTGTCACTGTCCAAAGTGGTTATGTCCCAGTTTGGAACTTCAATGACCTCATCAAGTGTTACAGCCAATATGTCCTTCTTTACTATTTTCTTCTTCTTCTTCTTTGGCTGGTTGGCAGTGGCAGATTGATGTAATACCATTTGCAAGGATTGAGATTGAGTAGACTTAGTTTCTGAGTGTTTAGAGGATGAGCCATCCTTTTGTACATGTTCTGTAATCACCTGCCGGTTTGGTGAAGATGTCTCCTCAAGTTCCTTGGGTGTTTTAACAGATGAGTCTTCCTTTTGTTTCAATTCCTCATTTCTCTTTACATTCTCATTCTTTTCTTTCTCTTCAACCTTCTTTGAGGTATCCTCTATAGTTTTCTCTACCTCTTGTTGTTGTTCCTTTGATGTATCTTTCTGCTCATCGGTGTCATCCTTCATTTTTGTGTCGGTATCCTTTGGAGTATTGGATCCACCTTGATTTTCATCTGTACCCATATCCTTGGGTATATCATTGTCTTTCTTCGATGATTTGTCCTAGCTGGATTGTATATCGATAGCATCTACCAATATATTCATATTTGTAGGCGTATTGATAGTTGCAGTATCAATAGCCTTGTCCTGTTCGTCGATACTAACCCTTGTAGCAGTGATATCTTCATCTTTTTGCATATCTGCTACAGGTTCTTTTCCTATAATGGTGTCGACAATGTTGTCTAACCATTAATCATCATTCATATCCACATCTAAGTTACCCTTAATTGTTAGTTCAACTTTGGTAACTTCTTCATCCTCCAAGTTTATGTGAATGGGACTATCTAGTACTTGATCATGTTGGCCATCTTTTGACCAATCTTCATCTATAACATATGTTTGTTTCTGCCCTATTATTTGTACTTCTTCATTGTCCAACTCAGCTGTTGAGTGAGCTGTCTTGTTGATAGGTTCCTTTTCAGGACTTCTTTCCTCATCAGGTTTTAGTAGACCACTCTATATTTTATGAGTGTCTTCTTCTAGCTCTATAAGCTTTCCTTGAAGAAATTTATAAGCTCTCAGTTTTGGTGAGAATTTCTTTGTATATTTCTCCATTACTTCATTGAGTTCCTCTCTTGTTGATTCAGCAGGCATAAGAGATAATAATACTCTTTCTCTTATCCTCTTCTCCTCATGGAATGCAAAAGTGAATCTAGAGGATATCTTATCCAAAATTTCTTGTGGAACATCTTGTCTTGTGAAGTGTAGTGGGACATAGTAATGTCTGCATATCTTGGCAATAAGTACTTCTTCAATCTTATTTTTTTCACTGCCACTTATTGGCTTATCTTATCAATTAACTTGAATTGATATTTCTTCTCTGCTTGCTCTTCCATAGCTTGATCTGCCTCTATCCCTTGCTCTATAATAGTGTCGGTAAGAACAACAATATGTTCCTTAACTGAAGTATTTTCATCAATTTTCACTTCAGGAACCAGTTGGTGGAGTGTCTCCTTAGCCTTGTCAAGTGCCATGTTTTCTCTATGTGTTTGGATCACCTTCTTTTGTATGGCTTTCCTTTGACATAGCACTCCAAACTCTTGAAGTGTGTCACTATCCAAAGTGGTTATGTCCCAGTTTGGAACTTCAATGACCTCATCAAGTGTTACAACCAATATGTCCTTTCTTTTTTCTTCTTCTTATGTGTTATCTTTGACTGTTCTACTTCTTTGATGTCTCTATCTTTTGTTTGAAAATTTTATATCAATTCTCTCCCTTTGGATATGATCTCTCCCTTTTTGGAGTAATATGATAATGAATAGTTTTTTATGATAATATGGAAACATTCCCTCCCTTTGACAACAATGCCAAAAAAATATTTTACAAAATATCTGACACTCTGTCAACCAATTTCTTCTTTCCATAATATATTCCTTGAATTTCCCGTATCCATTATCAATATAACAATCTGCTCTAGTGCTTGGTTATAATACCAATTGTTAGTAATAACTGAGAGGGGGGGGTGAATCAGTGGCCTCAGAAAATTTATCCAATTCAAACTTTAATCCACCAATTAATACTTCTCAAATTATTAAGTCCCAACAAGATGCATGCCTTTGAAATACTTGAAACAAATAATTGTCTGTTGGTTTACCTTGTCTGTCCTTATTCTCCTTGATAACCGATAAGTAGTATCCTATATTTATCGATACTCAGTAAATATGCAGAGTATACCAGTCAATCCATAAATGCATATGTAGAATGTAAAACAATAAAGTAATAAACCATACACACATAACACAAGGATTTTAATGTGGAAACCCTGTTAAGGGAAAAACCACTGGGACCGGTACCCCAAATTTTCAGTCTTTTGAAGTGAGCCCTGTTAGGAGCCAACCCTGTTAAAGGTTACAAACACACTATTAAGTGTGACCTTGTTAGAGGATTTTTAATACATAGGTTGTCACTAAGTATCTGGCATCTACGCTACCAT
>MU226650.1:135693-150522 GCA_018584345.1 Thuja plicata | reverse complement strand
ATCTCAAATTCCTTGCTCATCTCATTAGAAAATGATTTGCATAGCATATCATTGCCTCCAAATATGATGTCATCAACAAATATTTCAGCAATCAAAGTGTTAGCATTAGTGTCTTCTTTCAAATAAATATTACTGTTCTCACTAGTCCTTATGAATCCAATACATATTAGATAGGAATGAAGTTGTTCATACCAAGCTCTAGGAGCTTGTTTTAATCCATACAAGGCTTTGTAAAGTCTACATACCATGTTCCTTTTTTCTGGATCTATAAACCCATCTGGTTGCTCAATGTATACCTCTTCTTCAAGTATTCCATTTAGGAATGCTGACTTGACGTCCATTTGATATACCTTGAATCCTTTGTATGCAACATAAGCAAGTAGAATTATTACTCCTTCTATCCTAGCAATGGGTGCAAAGGTTTCTCCATATTCTATACCTTCCTCTTGTGCATACCCCTTGCATACTAGTCTTTCTTTGTTCCTTGTGACTTCTCCATTCTCATTCATTTTGTTCCTGAATATCCATTTTGTACCGATGGCATTCTTGTCATCTGGTCTTAGCACAAGTGACCATGTCTTGTTCTTCTCAATCTATTCAATCTCATCATTCATAGCACTTATCCATTCTTCATTGTCTAGTGTAGCATTGACAGATTTTGGTTCAAACTCACAAATTAAGCAATTTGAGTTTAAAGACTTACTTCTTGTTCTTGTACCAGATTTCTTATCTCCTATAATCTATTCCTCTGGATGGTTCCTTCTTACATATCTTGCAAGTACAGGTACAGCTCTTTGCATATCAGCTTGATTTTCATTACCTTGCACATTATCTTGATCATTATCTTAACCGTCGATAACAACATTCTGACCATCGGTTGCAACATTCTTTTGTTTTGGATTTATGCACTGTTGCTCGGGTAGAGTTGTGGGTTCTTCATAGTATACAAACTTGTTGTAGTCTTCTGGTTCTTTTGTGCTTTCTAGCTCATTCTTTTCTAAAAACTCATCAATATTTACATTTGCACTCTCAACTATTTTGTTAGAAGCCTTGATTAGACATTTAAAAGCTTTGCTTTGGTAGAATACCCCAGAAAATACCTTCATCACTTTTGGCATCAAGCTTTCCATTTCTTTGATCTTTTAAGACATAACATTGACTGCCAAAATTTTTGAAGTAACTTACATTAGGTGTTTTACCATACCATAGCTCATAATGAGTCTTCTTTGAGTCCTTTCTTAATTGTACTCTATTAAGTGTGTAGACAGTAGTGCTAATAGCTTCCCTCTAGAAGATCTGAGTGATGTCCTTCTCTATCATCGGTGTTCTTGCACAATCAACTATTGATCTATTCCTTCTCACAGCAATCCCATTTTGCTGTGGTATTCTTGGTGCAGAAACCTATCTCTTTATACCATGCTCATTACATAAATTAGTGAATTCATCTGAGATAAATTCTCCTCCTCTATCTGATCTTAAACATTTTAGATCCTTACCACTTTGTTTTTCAACCATAGCCTTATACCATTTAAACATCTTAAATGCTTCAGGTTTTTCTTTTAAAAACATGACTGTTATCATTCTAGAATAATCATCAACAAAGAGAATAAAATATCTATCTCCATAATAGCTCTTTTTTATCATAGGTCCACATAAGTCAGTATGGACTAATTCTAGAATATCATCAGATGTATGGATTTTTCTTTTGAAACTAGAGTTTTTCATTTTACCTTTTTGACAATTTTTGCTCATGATGTTGTCTGGCTTTGTCATTGTCAGTAAGCCTCTTACACTTATTTTCCTGCTTATCTTCATCATGTTGTCAAAGTTCACATGACACAACCTTTTGTGCCACAGCCATATGTCTTCATTTCTAGTCATCAAGCAAGTGGGGTTAGTATCATTTAGATAGAATAAATTAGCTTTGGTCTGTTCACCGGTACCAATTAGTGTTCCTGATTCATTCAAGATCTTTGCCTTCTTGTTCTAAAATGCTACTTTATGACCTAAATTATTTAGCTGGGAAACACTCAATAGATTATAATTCAATCCATTTACCCAATAAGTATTTTCACATTTAATCAGGTTAGTCAGCATTACTGTTCCTTTACCTTCAATTTGACAAGAAGAATCATTTCCCATTCTTACTATACCACCTTTATAGTATTCAAAAGTGTTAAACTTTTCTTTGTCACCGGTCATATGGTGAGTGTAGCCAATATCTATAATCCAAATATCATTTTTACTAATCTTAGATATGAGTGCAGTTTCTTCATACCTTTCATCTTCATTTGAATCATCCTTCACAACTACAAACACTATCTCAACATCATCATCCGGTTTGGTGTCAGTATCTTCATTTTTGCAAGCATCTAGATAGATAGCCTTCTTTCCTTTGTCCTTGTAATCTTGGGTATCACTTCTTTCTGATCTTTGGTAACCTCTGTAATCTTTGTTATCACCTCTATCAGATTTCTTCTCAAAAGATCTGTTATCACTTCTATCATCTTTCCTTTTAGGACATCTTGCAGCAAAGTGTCCAATCTCTTTACAATTAAAACATACAAGTGGTAACTTGCCTTTGTATTTACCTTTGCCTCTTAGCATTCTTCTTGCCATGAGTGCTTCAATTTCATCTAGATCTTCTTCTTCACTTTCGCTTTCACTATCTCTTCTAGATGAGTGTCTCTGACTAGATTTTCTTATTCTCACAGAAGACTTGAATGCAGAATCTAAGCTTGGTAAGACACTATTATCAAAGTTATTCATGTCAAATCAAATCAATCTACCAATCAGGCTATCAAGAGTGACTGTATTATTTTCTACTACTCTCATTTCTTGAATAGTAAAAATGATATCTGGATTATAGATAGTGCCTGCACTAACCATATGATTTTTAACATGGAAACCCTGTTAAGGGAAAAACCACCTAGGACCGGTAACCCAAAATTTTCACTCTTCTAAAGTGAGCTCATTGAAGAGCCAACCCTATTAAAGGTTACAAACACACTGTTAGGTGTGACCTTGTTAGAGGATTTAAAATTTTAGTCTATCACTTGATATCTGGCATCTATATGCTACCTTTCTTGATCAAACACTCACTTGGCCTATCAATAGGTATCTAGCATCTCATGCTATCTTCATGATCAAACTTTTTGATACTCCTCTAGATGTATCTCAATATAGAAAGAATCTTTAAATCCCACTCGGTTAAGAGAATTTCAGAATCAATGGTTAAACTGAAAAAGTATGATCTATTCACATACAACTTATACTTGTAGATTTTGAGATCTATTGTAAGCTCATAAAAGTAATTTGATCAATATATCTCAGTTTATACCTTTCCTCCTCTTTGATTCTTCTCGATGATGTTGTGCTCTTGTTCTCGGTGTCCACAGAAAAATTTAGCTCTTTCCTCAGCTTGATTGATCAGGACTGTATGAATTTTCTCTTCATTAGTTTCTCTTCAGCATCCTCCTTTCATTCATTCACCCACCACAATTCATAATGAATTGAGTTGTCTCTTTATAGACATGATATCACCGTTATTAGGTTCTTTATTTTCTTGATCTTAGCGTGATCAACAATTATCACCAATTATATTTAAAGAAAAACTCTTGTTTTATCTCATAGAGATATTCTTTCCAACTAGACAAAACATCTTTAAATCCATTACTTATCTCTGGCTTTATCTTGTTGATGAAAAAAAAGATAACTACCAGTTAAGTCTATATTAAGCTCTGCCAACTAGATATTTTTTCATTTCTGAACTCAAGTTAATTTTGGTGTTTAACTCTTTGATAGCTTCGGTCAACACTCCACTTCTCCTTGGGCTTCTCTGTCAGTTTACACTATGTTTCTGGCCGTCGGTTATGCATGTAATTTTGCTCATCGGTGACTTTTTTTGGGCAACACTATGACTTGACTTTCAGTGATCTCTGTTCATTGGTGTTCATTGACTATCGATGTTTGAATTCGCATTGTGAATGTTTGTCTTTTATGCTTTAATGAAATCATAATCTTTATCTCTTTGATTCTCTAAAGTCTTTGACACATTGATTATAACTGATTAGATCATATCAAGTTGACATCAATGACAATACAATCTATTAACTAATTTAATGTCTTGCATTATCTTTCTGCATTTTGGTGATCAACTTAACATCTTCAAACATTCAATTAGTTACATGTCATCACAACCCCTTTGGATGGTGGTATTCCAAAGGAAGCATGGACTGGTAAAAAGGTAAATTATTTGTTTCTGAAAACTTTTGGTTGTGAAGCTTTTTTCCATGTTGATAAAGAAAATAGAACCAAGCTTGATGCTAAATCTAAAAAATGTACCTTGATTGGATATGTAGTAGATGACTATGGTTATCACTTATGGTATTTTGAAAATCTTAAAATAATCAGAAGTAGAAATGTTATATTCAATGAGAAGGTCATGTATAAAGAACAGTTGTAGGAAAAGAAGCATGAAAAAGTCAAACAAGATTATGTGGTGTTGGATGAGACTCCTGAAAATGAAATGCCATTGGTACCTGATGCGAAGCAACAATAGGATATCCCACAAACTCCTTTAAGTGTTAGAAATTCTACAAGGTCAAGTAGACCTCCTAAAAGGTTTTCTCCTTCTTTGTATTCCATTTTATTAACTGATTCTAGTGAACCAGAAGAATATGAAGAAGCAATGCAGGTGGATTCCAAACAACAGCGGAAGCTTGGCATGAAAGAGGAGATGGAATCCTTGTTGAAAAATAATAGTTGGGGCTTAGTCCCTTTACTTGAAGGAAAAAGAGCCTTGCCTAAAAAATGGGTTTATAGGCTGAAGGAGGAAGATGGAGGAAAGAAAAGGTATAAGGCCAGACTTGTGGTAAAATGTTTTGCATAGAAAAAGGGTATAGATTTTGATGAAATATTCTCCCCTGTTGTAAAAATAAGGCACCCCACCAATGGTATTTAAAATTTGATAGTTTCATGGCTAAACAAGGTTACCATAGATGTCATCCTGATCACTGTATATATTTTAAGAGATTGGATAATGGGAGTTTCATTATCCTGTTACTCTATGTTGATGACATGCTTGTTGCTGGGTCCAATATGCAAAAAATAAATTAACCTAGATAGAAATTAGAAAGGCCATTTTCTATGAAGGATTTGGGTGCTTCTAAGCAAATCCTTGGTATGAGGATTACATGGGACATGAAAAATAGAACCTTGAATTTGTCCCAAAGTGAGTATATAAAGAAGGTGTTGAAAAGATTTAATATGTAGGATGCAAAAGTAGTCAGTACACCTTTGGCTACTCATTTCAAATTGACTAAGGAAATGTACCCAAAGGCATAGGAAGAGGTAGATATAATGTCTAACATCCCATATTTATCACCTGTTGGAAATCTGATATATGTAATGGTATGCACACGGCCATATATTGCTCATGTAGTGGGAGTTGTCAAAAGGTATATGAGCAATCAGGGTATGGAACATTGGAATGCTGTCAAATGGATTCTTTGATATTTGAGAGGTACTACTACTAAGGAATTATGTTTCACAGGATCCAGTTATGCTCTGAGTGGATTTTTTTACTCTGATCTGGTAGGAGATATTGATACAAGGAGGAGTACTATAGGGTATGTTTTCACTATAGGAGGTATGACAGTTAGTTGGATTTCTAGATTGTAGAAGGTTAATGCACTTTCAACCACTGAAGCTGAGTATGTAGCTGCTACAGAAGCTAGCAAGGAGATGATTTGGTTACAATGTTTTCTGGAGGAATTGGGTCAGAAGAAGGAAGTCTCCCATTGTATAGTGATAGCCAGAGTGTCATTCATCTTGCAAAGAATTATTCTTTTCATTCGATGAAAAAACACATACAGCTCAAGTACCATTTTATAAGGTCTATTTTGGAGGTTGGCCAATTATGGCTTGGAAAGATTCACACAAGTGACAATCCTACAGACATATTCACAAAGGCAGTCCCCAAGGATAAGTTGGTTTTGTTCTCAACTTCTATTGGGCTTCTTGACTGATGATCATAGAGTTGATACACAACAAGGTATTTTATCTAGTGGGAGATGCACGTACTACATTGTCATCTGGTTTCAGTCTCCATGTGGGAGATTGTTTGGTGTGGAGCCTGATCAGTATCCAAGTGGGAGATTTTTGATATTGTGGAGATTGATCATGTAGTGGGTGTTGATACTATGGCCCTACTCATCTAGTTGCTAGGAGGTAAAGGGCGATATCCCTGAACCTCCGGTCGACATGAAGCACCAAATTTTTTTGTGCTTTTTTAGTAAATATATTTTCTTTTTTGGGAAAAAGATTTTCTTTTTCGAGAAAAAGAAACCGATATTGTAAAACCCTAAAATGGTTGATTTTAGAGGTTGCCCTAAAATGCATGTTATAAGTGGCTAAGATACATAATGCATTGTAATTTTGGTGTACTATTTTGTTGGATAATAAGAAAGGTTTGATGGCTGCGTAGGTCGATGTGGCCCAAGTTTTTGGGTGAACCTACATGTTAAATCTGTGTGTTATCTGTGTTAAGTTTTATTCTTCTTTTGTTTTCTGCATATAACTATTTATTCTTATATTGTTCCAAACCTGTCAAATCATAACAGATTCAACAAGAGAGCTACCATTAAAGCTTTTAGGATCTCTGACCTTGTCCTCATGTGGGACAAAGCAAAATAAAAGTCGAGCAACCACACCAAATTTCAAAAATTGTGGACACGCCCCTACCACATATCAGAGATCTTGGGGGAGAAAAATTTTAGGATCAACACCTTAGATAGAGAGTTGACCCCATTTCTAGTCAATGGGAAATTCCTCAAACACTATTTCAGATCCTAAGAGGGTCTGCCTTTCCATCCCTTGTATCATAGTTTTGTCTTTTTTGTTTTATTTGTTGTCTTTCTTTCCTTCATTTTTTTCTCGGCGTCAGCCCCTTTCTTTCATCCATGGTTATTCCCCCTTTTTTTGGGGCTCATTTTTCTTTGGGTTAGTGTGTCTTGGATTCATTCTGAGTGGTCCCTAAATTGGAGCAGAGGTATTTCTTGGTCAAATTCTCTAAAGAAACATATAGCTCAGAGAACATTCCAAAATTCAAAGTGGTAGTACTTATCATTGACCATCAGGGAGATGTTTGATGATCGGTCATCCTAACCATAAATAACACTAATAAATGGCACCCAAAGAGTGTTGGTTTCTTGAGAATTTGTTATTTGGGACCAACATTAGTGTGTGGATTTGGGTAGCCATTGATCCCAGAACCCAATTTTAGTGAATGCGAAGGAAGGAAAAAAAGGATTAACTGAAGAAGAGAGAAACAAGCACACAAAAGAAAATGGCCCAAAGAGCTCACAAGTGTAAAATCCGAGTAGCACAGCCTAATCATTGCTTAGATTAATTAAATAAGATAGTATGAACCTTAATATAAAACTAAAAACATAAGGGGTTTTGATATGGCTTGTGTAAGAAAATAAAAGAAAATTATTTCAAAGAAAAGAACTCTCATACATAGCTCTAGCCTAGTAGAAAAAATGGACAAAGGTGATTATAACAACCTCTACCATGGCTATGGATTCCTAGTCAGCAATTGAGAAAGGTTATATTTAGGATTTGGGGAAAAAAATTTCAGGGCTATGGATGCCTGACTGCCAACAAATCTCTTTCTGGGAAGCTCTCATCTACATGGAAAAGGTTGGACATAGCTGGAAAACATTTTGGTTACCACAATAAAAGGTCAAGGAATGAACACACATGAGCACACACTCAGAGACTAGCAAAAAACTTCAAACTGTGAAGTCATTGAAAGATAGTCAACACAGATAGCTCTTGGTTTTTATTCTGCTGCAAAGTCAGAATCTAGAAGGGTCTTGATGATAAATAAATGCCTTGGTCATTACTCCTTTAGTTCGGACTATTTGTTGTGGGTCCACAACACACACCCCATTTTGGTCCTCTGACCATGGGACCCTCTTTTTTCCTTTTGGATTTTGGGTTTTCCCCTCTCCCTGTTCCTTGAACTAGGTTCTTGAGGGGCCTGTTGAGGAGAATCAAAGTGTTTTTGGTTTTTTTGCCCTTTCGACATTTTGGAGGACCCAAAGTCCTCTGAAACTCTAGAAGGGCCGAAGGGCGGAACCTAGCCCTTTCAGTGTTTTGGCCTCCAAAATGCCAAAAGGGGGATAAGACCACCCAACTTTCAGCATTTTGGCCTCAGAAATTCTGAAACCAGGTGACGTCACCTCGCAAGCTATTTAAGTGGCCCGAGTTTCCTTTTCCCTCACTTGTCTTCTTTTGCTCTTCTACAATTTTTCTTCTACCTCCCCGTTCTCTCTCTGTATTTCTCATCTCCTTGCTGGACATTGATAGTTTCTCCTCAACCTCAGCTTCTTGTGATCATGGTTTTCCCCTCTCCTCGCGTGTGATAGGTAGGGTTTCAACTTCTCTTCCTGTTTGTTCATTTTTCTATTTTGAGTCTATTTAGGTTATGTTCAAGGCCTAGTTAGGTTGTGCTCCCTCCCATGTTCCTATGGTTTTGTTCCCTTGGACTTGCGGGGGGAACTCTCCTTTCTTTCTTTCTTTCTTTTTTGCATTTTAGAAGTTAGAGTTTTTGGTGTCGCATCCTAGTTGCAGGTTTTTGGCCTCCAAAAGGCCAAAAAAATCCCTTCATTATGCAATTTTTCACCTAAGTGCATTTCACACTTTTGGAAGCATTGGCATTTTGAAACCTCCAAAACCCCCAAAATGCTGAACAACCGAAGCAGGGTCCTCCTTTCAGAGGTTCCAGACTTTCAGAGTCTGAAAACTTTTTTGGACTTTTGCACACCAAAAATTTGAGAGGGATTGTTTCTCCGAACCTCATTCATCGCATTTTCAGCCTTTTCAAACCCTGACCTTGTCTTCAGTGTCCAAAAGAGTAAAATGACTGAAAGAGAGAAAACAACATTTCTAGCTACTTAAGAGCCTTTTGTTTCTATTTTTCTTAGTTAGTTTGTTTCCTTTCCTGCTTTTTTTTTAGGTTTCCTTTCAATAAAGATACTGATACTTGCATTTTTTCCTCACAGGAATGCTTGAGAAATGAACAACATCCCTGATGAAGTACCTATAAAAGGGGAATCACCCCCTTGAAAGACCAGGAATAAACACATAGAAATCACTAATATATACATCAAGAACATGGATTAGGATTAGTTCCCAGTAAGGTGTTCCCAACTAGCGGGAAGGTCCAAACACTGTACCTCCCTGGTCATATTGGTCCTAGTTAATGTAGAAGCCCATATAGTGGCAGCGATGTCTTGCAAGCTAATCATGACCCTAGATAACCACAAAATATCAGATGAAAGGGTGCTTAAAAATATAGAAGGACAGGTGGTTCTAGACATAAGATTGAAAAACATAGAAGAGGACTTCCATCTCCAAAAGGGTGTGGACAAATTCTATGATTTCTACTTAGAAAAAGGACTAAGATGGTTTAGGAACAAAGCCGATGATGCATATGTGATAAAAAATATGAATACCTCAAGCAGCCTCTCCCGAAGAACAAATTGGACAAGATAGACCTTAGAAGGGGGCATTTAAAAGATGAAATCCAGGCAGTAGTAACAAAAATAAGTCAAGTGTATAGACTACCTTAGTTCATCCACCTCGAGAACTAGATGATCCTATTGATAGAGAAGATTAGGAACCACAAAGCCAGGTTTGATTGGTCCACTATCATAAGTGAAAAACTAGATGAGCAACTGACTGCAGTCAAGCACAATCCAAAATTTGACATGAGTACATATATAGTGAACTTGTTAGCTGCACGAGCAGACAATCTAGGGCTCACAAAAAGGGGAAACATCAATGACCCAAATGCATGGCCTCATATTGTATATCTGCAACTAATTCAAAGGGTAGATATGCCAGAAGATAGCCTAGATTATAGGATAGTGAATGACACTTTTATCTTGGCAATCATCATATCCATAGAAGGTGGTTTTGCAAAGCGACTGTCAGAAGAAGTAGATGCCAAAGTGAGGGCCATAGAGGCTTACTACATATAGTTTAGGACTTTCACATATATCCGAGTGGTAGGATCTACCCTAAACCCAAAGAAGCTACCTATGTACCCATTTGATTGGGTAATCATTCTAGAAATGGTCAGACAGCTTGTGGATGCATATGAGAACATAAAGCATAAGAAGAAGAACTACTGGGACTTCCCCATTTCCCTAGGCCCCTACACTCTCCATGACATGAAAATATACAAGTCCTTGGCCTTTGAGTGGGATGAGTTCCCACTCCAACTATATAAAATTGTCCTGGGCTGATTTGACCCAATAGGCACATACAGCCATATCATCGACAAGTTTTACATCCATGAGCCGAACATTGAAGATCATTAGATGAATTGTGTAGATGACCATGAGGTAAGGATCCATGATTACTATAGGATGTCCCTCACTCTAGTACAAGAATCTCTAGAGATCAGTATTCCCGCAAGGTTTGGGAAAAGGATTCAAATAAGGTGTTAGAGTCAATTTATACCTTGGATAACATATACAATACGTCTGTCCTAAATGTAGAGATGGATAAGGATGAAAATGATGATATTGAATTTAAAGCTTGGATTTAATCCTCCATATTGACCCATATGAGCTAGTTACCACCTTTAGTAAACCTACTTGGTTTACTAAAGAGATTCATCCTTGAAAGAGAACTTACATAGATTAGGAGGAAGGAGAAGATACAAATATGGCATTATTTAGGAAAGCCTTCCATCAGGAAGAGGCCAAAATACTAGCAAGAGCCATATCCTATGCCACTTAAGGCACTCGGGGTCACTAGAAGGCACATGTAGCGGTTCCTTCTATTAGTACCTCTCAAGCACAAGGGACCCTTGAGGATTATACATTTGAAGAGGTAGGGAAGGAAGTAAGACACTGTAAGCTCTAGATTTGAAGCATGCTCTAGGCTTTATGAGAAAGGACGAAGAGACCATCAAGTCCTTAACAAAGAAAAATGAGGCTCTAAAGAGATTAATTCATAAGATAGTGGGTCCCATTGACCCAAGTTTCCCAGAGGTTTCATTATAGGCCGTATTAGAAAAGAGAGCTACTATAGACTTACCAGTAGGTGTGACCCCTTCTTTCATTTAGAAAAGTGTTGATTGGAAGAATAATTTTTAGCAGTACAGAGATGGGATTATTAGACTAGTTTTTAGGCCTTATAGAGTCATTCTAATTGAAACCACAAGGTTGATTAATCTAATGGAGAGTGAGGAGGGATTGGATTCTAAAGTAACCAAATGGTAGGCTACCCTCCAAGACCTCAAGATAATCAAGAAGCAATAGTTTCGAATCCTGGTAAAGGTATATGAGAGTGAAGAGCTGGACAACTTTAAAAATTGGATTAAGGGCATAGCCAAAACAATTAAGGTTTGTGAAAAATTTCTAGGTAACATACTGGAAAAATAGAAGGAAGTCATTCAATGGGTAGGAGAAATAGAAGGATTCTTCATATGTATTGGCTTAGAACTATATTGGGATGAGAATAAACAAGTTTTGTGCCTAGGAAAAGAGGTGATACAAAAATTCCAAGAGATATTCTGGTAGGTGTTAGCACCAAAGAGGCCCTGCACCAACTATTCTATACAAAGGAAGACATGCAGAGGATTTTCAAGCACGATGATGAGATCAAGTTCTTCACTTTTGAATTGACCATTTTCAGAGAGAAGCAAGAATTATGGGTCAACAAAGTGAAGAAGAGAGAAATAAATTATAAGGAAGTACAAGAAATAGTGTAGAGGCTGTGAGCTGCTCATACGGAGGTGTTCCCAAGCTGATTGCTTAAACCTAGACAACCATTTTTGAGAAGGGAAGTTTTTCACACTTAGCCACTTTTCCTCCAAAGGCTACTTTTTCCATTTTGGCCCTTTCAGCCTTTCGGCCTTTCGGCCCTTCTATCATTTCTACCTTTGGCCTCTGAAAGGCACAAAATTTTGAGGTCTCCAATTTTGGTTTTGATACTTAGTCAAATTTTTACTTGGAAAATTTTGGTGTGGAGGTCGGTGTCTGAATTTTTGGGCTTTTTCCCAGAGATCACCTTTTTTCATGTAATTTGAACTTCAGATCAGATGGATGCCTAACTAGAGTTCATTTTGGAAGGATTGAGGATCCTCTATCAATTCCCACCTCAAAGAGAACCCCAGATGAAGATTCCAAGGGAAAACTCCAAGATCAAGAAGAAGACTACACTTGCATGAAAAGAAACTCCATCTTCTCTCTCTCTTCTTTCTTGGCGGGTTTGATCCCTCTTGCATGGGAAAAATGATTGTAAATGGACTAAAAATCCATGCAAGTTGTTTAATATCAGTTAGAAATAGATTTCTTTAAGAAAAGATTTAGTTTTAGTTCATTTTCATTATTTTAGAGTCTTTGATGCCCTAATTTTGGCATTCAGAGTTTTTAGATCAGAGCTCTATATATTATAATCAAAAGAAATGTAATACGGTCAGATTTTAATGCAATAAAGCTCTACAATTGGTGTTTCATTCATGGTGTGATATTTTCTGCTATCTATGCAAAATTGGTGAATGTGTATATGCATATTCATTCTCTTTCAAAGAGCCAACTGTTTTATAGTGTTTTGAATCTGCATTTATTTAGTTTGGAGTTTGATGTTGTCTATCTACCTTATTGTGATGAATGTATGGGAAATATCATCTATTGGGCTCAATGATAATTATGTCTCATGTGTGCACACATCTTGGTGGCTTCCCTATTTGATAGGTTTTGAAAATATTGCATGGGTGAATGCATTTTCTCTCCAAACCATTACATCCATTGGGTATATAATTATGACATTGTTTGATTTATACTTCGTGGGTTTGTTCCAAATCTCTCCATCATTCAATTCGCAATGAAAGGTTAACAATGGTTTATGTTCTTAGGACTTCATTTTCAGCAATTTTATTCATTTCTTGTTACCTTACTCATTTAAATTTCTATCATTAATCTGAAAACAATCTGAAAGTAATCATCTTTAAAACACAAACTTGCATCATTAGTAAGACTATAATCTTTGATAAAATTGGAAAATACCAAAACAGTACTAAGTTTGTTTTGCATTTTGATGTCTTGAATGTACTAGTAAAGGCCTCCTTGTGAATATTCACATTTATCTTCAACTGAGTAATGAAGCAGGATGTACCACAGCCCCAGAGAACCTTGGGAATAATGTCATTATTCTTTCAAGAGAGGAAATTGAATCTTGAGATCCTAGCAATTGACTTGTGTAAAAAAATGCTCAACAGTATGAAAAAGGGATTACTTAAATTCCTAATTTTGTATAATTCAAAATACACTTTGGTATATGACACTACCTCAAGAAAAATCAGATTAGGACTACCTCATGGGAGGGATGCTTATGCTTATGCAAGATTTTTTCTTTAGTGGCTTCTATTCCTTTTCTAATTACAATAAAAAAAAGAATGAAAGAGACTAGTATGTAAATGACTAAATGAAATAAGAAATGATCCAATCAAACTAAAAATAGATGTAGAAAGAGACTAGGATATATTTGAATGCACCTAGAATCTAAACTAGAAGAAAAGAAGACTCATATATGAATTATGGACTTTCAGACTCTTGAAACTGGTTGTAACTAATATTTTGAGGGTAGGGTAAATTTCACTACTTTTTTAAGGGTACATAATGGTTAATTAATTCTATACCAAGGTAAAAAATGTATGGGCTATGCTTTATACCCATGTTTTTCTGTTGAGACAAGTTGCAAAATGACCATCTCAGTATCAGGATACCTCAAAAGTTTGAGAACTCTTTCTGGTGTTGTCTGCACCCGCAAATCTAAGAAATGTGCGTGTGGGTCACTATTTAGGGGTTTTCCTTTTTCAACTCCCCTTTTTAGCAATTTACACCTCCATGGATAGTCAATATTATAGAGATATTGTGTTTAGTGCTTGTGAATCAAGAGTATGTCTAAATTTCTATGAGCAAGAGTGCATAAATTCAATGTAAAGATGTACCCTAATGCAATAGAGAAAACCCTATATGAAAATAGAATCAATGTGTGATTAAAATCATGTAAAAAGTATAGATCTGAAGCACAAGTATGTAGATTTAAAGATAACAAGAAACTATACCCAAATCCAAAGAGGAAGGATGCAAGACAATTAAAATTCGGTAATCTCCTAGTCATCATCATAATCCTTTTACAGCTCCATCATGATGTTGAAAAATAGTTTGAATTATTAATAGAATATTGTTTTAGCCTTGATTCATAAGTACTCACTTCATGGGATGTCTTCAAATTGGGGTTCAATCTTGCAATTGATTTCATCTTACCAAAATTAAGTGTGAGACTTTCTTTTATACAAAATTGGGAGAGAAAATCAAGAGAGATGATTGTAAATCCTAATCCTTTGTTGATTCATTCAGAAGGGTACCCAATTTAAATTTGGTCTCCAAGTGTAGGGTACAAAATTGTTGATTCATTATATAACTAGGTACACAATGATTGAGTCATTCTATACCTAAGCACATAACAACTAAGTCATTCTATACCTAGGTACAAAATGACTAAGCCATTCTATACCTCTTAGTTTAGGCCCAAACTTCAATTGTGGGTCCCAAACACTCAGTAGATGCAGGAAAAGATTTGACAGTTAGTTTGGAGGTAAGGATAGAACACCTAGGTCACAAATGGTAACATAGGGCCTAGGTGATGCGATGAATTATTTGATTGGAGGAAAAATAGAGGAACACACTTAGAAATAAGGGCTAACCTTGATTTAAAGAAATATTGAAGGGATAGAGGACC
>MU226649.1:2035176-2122056 GCA_018584345.1 Thuja plicata | reverse complement strand
GTATATATATACACATGTGTATATGTGTATACATGTGTATATATACACATGTATGTATGTGTATACATGTGTATATACATACATGTATGTGTATATATGTGTGTGTGTACATGTGTATATACACACGTGTGTGTATATATACACGTGTGTGCATGTATATATACACACATGTGCGTATGTGTGTATATATACACATGTGTGTATATATACACATGTGTGTGTGTATACACATATGTGTGTATATATGTGTGTGTGTATATGTGTGTATATATGTGTGTGTACAAAAACAAAATTCCAATTCCAATTCTTGTTGTGTGGAACCAAACACAAAATTTGCATCTTCTTAGTCATCTTCCAGGGGAACCAAACAGGACAGCCATATTCTAGAATTCATTTTGAGAATAGCACAAACCTAGAATGGATTCAATTCTAGAATTGGCAATTCCAGCATGCACAAATTCCGCCAACCAAACGGGCCCTAACTCTCCCTTGAATAAGGAAGCTCATATGCTAAACAATGTATATGGATTGTGTGATCAAATGAGACAACCCCAAGGTTCCTTCTAATCGTGGACTTTCACCGAGTTGTAATGATGTGATATGCTGGTATCACAAAGGGACTTATGCTATTCAATTAATGAACATCAACTATTTCAACTACTTCCGACCAAACAAACTGCAAAGGGTAAAGGGTTGAGAAAGCTATTCTACTCCTAGAATGCAAGAAATTGTGGATGTCTTTGTGACTCTACTAGAGTTAGTTTAGCCATCGACATCATTCAAGCTAGTACGATCTCCTAAGGTAAATGCATGATGTTCAAACTATTACCATTCTATTAACACCATGAAATATCCTGGGTGGGATATTGTTTTCACAACAACTTCGAATAATTTCCAGAATTTCTTCAATGATAAACTTTGCAACAAATACAGAGATTCCAGTAATAAACCAGCAATTTACTCAAATTAAACCCTCAAAAATAATCATTATTGTATTTTACATCAGCAATACAATAACTAAGAGAATAACCAATCTTATAAACAACAAATACAACTAGACTGGATGCAAGAAGAACCTGAAAACTCAATGGTGAATTTTGATGTGAATTCACTCTGCTGATGAACTGGGGCTACGTCCAATCCACCCTTAAGCCAAAATGGTTTCCGTCCTCAAGGTTGAAAAGAAACCGAAGTTGAGAGCTTCCAATCTCCAAGAGACAATTCCAAAATCAATAGCCAAGCATACCCAAAATGAGTCTTCATTCCCTTATTTAATGCGTCAAGGGGTGTCTCTTCAACTTCCTCTTCTTTGTTTTTTTGTCTCGTAGCCCTTTTGTCTCATATTAACTCTCCTTATAATATTAAATTCCTTAAGTCCCCTTAAGTCATTTAATTTATTATAAGGCTGGCCAATGAATTTTCTAATGCCCCAGAAAAAGGGGACATGACAATCCTCCCTCCTTGAGATTGCTTGTCCACAAGCAATCATGTAGCCATACATGAATACTAGGATCCCATATGAACCTGCCAAAAGCTTTACACTCTATATTGGAACAACTGACATAAAATCCTGTCATACTGGGAGGAAGGATGTACAAGTGCAACTCGTCCAACCATAAGCTCCTTGGATCCCAAACCATCCTGAGAGACACTGCTGCTTCTGCCTGCTGGGCTACTCTGAACCTGTCTGCTCTATGCCTCAAACAATTAAGTAACCCAACCCATTCCTCACAATGCAAGGTGCTCAATCTGTCAACTCCTGGATCCCAAATCAATCTAGCCATCTGATCTTGGGAGTAGGAATAGATAATCATCAATCCATCATCTTCCTGTATCATCCAATTGAACAAGTAGATGCCAAACCTGCCTTCCATATGCATGATAATCAACTCATTAAGCACGTGAATGTCACTGCTATAACCCGGATCAACAATCAAAATGATAATAATGTTGTAGTCCCTGTGCCACCGAACTAGAATTGTAGATTCCTCATAAGGAGTAGTCCTCAAGCCATAAAGACTTTCCAACTCAGCATACAACTCGGAACTCCTCGTAGACCCAATCAACTCTGAAAATATAAATTCACCGATCAATAAGTGCACTG
Source organism: Thuja plicata (assembly GCA_018584345.1). Lineage (NCBI taxonomy): Eukaryota > Viridiplantae > Streptophyta > Pinopsida > Cupressales > Cupressaceae > Thuja > Thuja plicata. The sequence continues at coordinate 2,119,952 of MU226649.1, read as the reverse complement.
CTGTCATGTCATAAAATCTCGGTGATATATCTCTAGACAGATTGTGGGAAACCTCAATACCCCTTAGAGACAACACTGAATTTTCTAATTCACCATAACTATCACCACTCAACCCGACATTCTCATTAATGAAATTATACTCATCAAATGAAGTTTCAGAGCCGGTATACCATGAATAAGCATACAGCTGCTGTTGTAAAATCAGACTTTTCAAACCTATCGTCTTGCTGGTCCATATGGTCTTCTTTGACATAATGTGTTTCATATAGGTGACATGAAGTGGAAATGCAAAGTTTACCTTCATTTTTACCCATGGTGTGAATCCCCTCTACAATTTGTGTGACCTCCTGGGTTCGAGTATTGAGACCGTCTTCCTCATGAGTGGCTGCCATAGGCATTTGATTTTCAGCCTTGTACAAAGAGTAATGTGTCATGCTAAGTTGAAGGCAAAGCTCATCATTCTCTTTCTCCTTGTCTTCTCCAAACTTAATGGCAAGATCCCTATCCATAAGCAACTGCAAGAAATCTGTTTTCATCCTATTGAATGCTACTTGAATGGTATGCAAATGAGAGCTAGTGATACCACATACATTTCCATGTTGCACTTCTTCCATTTTAGTCTTCCGCATGAGATCTTCAACAAGTTTGTAAGATTCATCCATCCTTGTTATTACTTGCACAAGCTCCTCTTCCTTGACCAATAACATGTCCATTAAAGCATGAAGGTACAAGGGTTTTTGACCAACTTCCTCAAAGGTAAGTGGGCTGTCCTGTATTAATTTTTCTGGTTTCTCATCACTTATGGGAGCAACATTTTCTAGATTGTCCTCCTCCTCAACCTGCGTTGTCTCATCAACTATGTTATCGTTGTTTTCAATTAGCTCGTGGAGCGACACATTTTCCATCTTATGGTCATCATGATATTTATCAATAATAACTTCCATGTCACCAAATAAGATGCTAGTATATTCTTTACTAACACCCATAACTGATTCCATCTCTTGTGTTTCATTATGTTGAAGCTGGACTATGGAGTCTTCCATTTCCTCAATGCTGATCTGCACTTCTTGGGCTGCTTCTTCCTCCTTGCTATTCTCACAAATGTGTCCCAAAGACCATGCCTCTTGGCATGTGAAACAAATCTCCTCTTTTCTCATTTGATTCGGGCTCTTACTGGGGCACCTTGTAACCTGTGAATTAAGATCCTCTTCAACCAAACCAGGGTTCAATCTATCTTTGCATTGATCAAGGACACTACATACCAATACATAGGCAGCTGGTGATGTCAACTTCTCACGCTTACGGACCCTTATAAGAAAGGTCAAAAGAAACTGAGGTATGTTGTCCATGTTGTCCACAATGGGAATCATGATATCTCTCATGTGATCTTGGATACATCTGGCATGCCTTGCGCTAATGGACTCAACAAAAAGCCTGAATAACTGCAATACCAAGTCCTGCTGATCATAATCAAGCATGGCAACACCTGATCTGACCTGTGCCATCAACTCCAAGATCCTAATCTTCCATGCATAAGTGGACTCCCAATATCACCAATCCCAACCATATAGTCGATGATCAATTGAAAAACCTCTCGCACAGTGTCATAAACTGACTATAACATAGGGCAAGAGCAAGTCTAATCTCGCTATCATTATGCCTCAGGTACCTGTGCTCACCCAATACTGTCACTGTGGGATCCATGGCTACCTGTAGCACTGTTGAAGGTGACTGACCTACCTAACTCAAACTATTTTCCAGCCTACGAAGAAAACATAAGGTGTCATATCTGGTTTGTGGAAACTCACGGAGTTTCTCAGCCTGATCATAGATAGTCCTCGCCAACCAAGTCCAATCGCCTGGTGCAATTCGTTTGTTAATAAGAGAATCCATAATTTACTCTTGAGTCTTGACTGTCTTGTCCGCTGGAAAATTCAAATAAGTTTGCAATATGAAGACATCCGAAGAGTTTGTCTAATTGCATTCAAGATTGATGATATAATTCCTGGCTTGCACCACTGATATTTTTGCACTCTCTCTCTATGGTAATTTCGTCAAACAGTTTGTATGCACCAAATTCTTCTAATAACATTAAATCCTTCCAATTCACAGTTAATCTCAGATATTGCAGTGCTAATATTACTTATGTTTCAAACTGATGTATTCAGTTATAGATACAACCATAGAAAGATATCATTGAATGTTTCAGATTAATATTTGACTGTCTTTGTATCTTACAAGAACCTCCGTTCAATATCTAACTGGAAAGAGGAGCCAATAGCAGTCATAGATGATGCATTGTCTTCCAAATAGATTTTTCAGTCTGGGTCCCTAGTAAATTGTTAGTGTTGTGATTACAAAGATCTATAGGATCTTAACAGCTTTCAGAAATATGCTCAAATACCAACAGATGTTGGTTGCTGCTGAAGAGGAATGTTGTTTCCTTCCTGCCGGTAGTGATTAAGCATTGTCCATAGTTTGAACACGTATTATCCCGATTCGCTATTTTCAAGAATGGCAGCTGACTGGAGGAGATATTCATTCAGATTCAAAACATAAATACCGTGCCACACTCCAATTTACTTGGAAAACCATTGAGACCCTCAGGAAATATTAAAAGAACACAAAAAATTGTCAAATTGCAGATTGTAAACAGATTATGAGGAATTTTGACCTCTTTAACAGATATGGGCAATTTTTACAACCCGTATGTTGCTCAAAACTGGTTACCATATACACTAAGAAGATTGTAGTCATATAATTTAAGGCTTTCGATATCCAGACGTGTCTTGAGAAGGATTGAAACTGCAATATGAAGAAGGCATCGATAGTATTCTTCAAGCCATATTGACTCCAAATAGGCAGAGAATCAACAACACGACATAGAGCAAGACTCACGGCAACAGATATAGACTCCAACGAGTTGCAGACGTAATCAGCTCAATCAATATCAATCGAAAACTCTCCGTGGTTCCTAGTATGGCAGGTTAGATGTTTCAACCTCTTGACTTCAAATGCTCACGATGATTATAAATGTTGCTCTGCACCAAGACGAAGATCAACTGGCTGGTGTGAATCTCTACGAGGCAACCCTGTGCAACTTTGTTCAGTCAAACTTCTACGCAAAGGCCAAATCTTGTTCGATACCACTCTGCAACTATGAGCAAAGAAGGAAAACACAATGGTTCCAATGCTTCTTGTTTCTTCCCTAATACTCCAACGTATCTTATAAGCACAATTACAACAATATGAAATTGACCCAGAGGGTATGCCAAAGTTGGAATATGAAACAACATCTCTATTCAATAGCTATAAGCCTAGTTGAGGAAGACAATACCAAGGTTCGAGTGCCAAGGGATATTACAACACTGTCCAACTTCCTCAACACTTTCTACGCACTGTTTGACATGCTCAGGGATTTCCGATGGCTCAGGACAACTATATAGCTTTGTTTTGTTTATACTAGTTTGTCCTTATCTGGAATGATAAGATTATTCTCATTGGAGTGAGCTACGCTTAGGCGGAGTTAATTCATCAATTTCAAGCAATGTTTGCTTCATAGGAAACGACAAGGCGCACACGCTGGGTAGTTGAAAGCAACCCAATAGACTAGTTAATAAATTTAACGCCACAGGGAATGATTATATTCTGGAGGCATTTGAACTGTTTCAATAATATACTATGAACTGAGTGCAGAGCCACTGATATGAATTTACGCACAGGAAGAATGCTGAAAAAGTCCCTCCTTCACATGAACCAGAAACAAGAAAGAGTGGAGCCGTTTTCAAACTTTTAGCTTCCATTCGATATTTTTTTTATCCTAGGCAACTATAATCTCCGCTATAGTTTGCTTCACAATAATTCTTTAATATATTTGCGCTACTAATCTTTGCGCACTATCTCTAGGAATAACACCCGATATTTTCTAGTTGATGAAGTTACGGTTTCACAATATCTATGAGCCTGAGTTCACTTCCAGAAACAGCTAAGTGCTTCCATGTGGGAATATGTTTCTGCGGCTCCTATGGCCCAAAGGAAAGCCGTGCCCAATAGAGGAATGGTGTCGTATTTCTCAGCTCCGTCTAAACTAGCATCCGCATATGATATTTCCGTCTTTGAAGCTTTAGAAAATTCTTCCTTTGCATGAATTGTATGAATAGCTACAGCCAATAGAAAGGCCCAATTTGCAAGCCTTACGATTTATCCATATGAATATACCGAACATTAGCGGAGGCTGTAAATCTTTATTATTCCCGACTATTAACTTATGCCAATATAACTTTAGAAAGCCAAAATATTGATCAGGCCCAACACAAAAAATGTTTGTATCAGCAAGAAAAGATTTTCACCGAACTTATAATATTCCGTTCTGAATAAAATACTGATTTTTACCTTTAAAGTGCCATCATAAATATTTATCTTTCCATGTCACGTTATTTCTTTTTCAAAATCACTCCTCAATTTTATGCAAACTGTCTTTGCACATAAAACCTCACAAGCTGGCAGGATTGACAGTTCTGATACCACTAAAATATCCCGGGTGGGATATTGTTTTCACAACAACTTCAAATAATTTCCAGAATTTATTCAATGATAAACTTTGCAACAAATACAAAGATTTCAGTAATAAACCAGCAATTTACTCTAATTAAACCCTTAGTCGAAATAATCATTATTGTATTTTACATCAGCAATACAATAACTAAGAGAATAACCAATCTTATAAACATCAAATACAGTCAGACTAGATGCAAGAAGAACCTGAAAACTCAATGATGAATTATGATGTGAATCCACTCTGCTGATGAATTGGGGCTACGTCCAATCCACCCTTAAGCCAAAAGGGTTTCCGTCCTCAAGGCTGAAAAGAAACTAAAGTTGAGAGCTTCCAATCTCCAAGAGACAATTCCAAAATCAATAGCCAAGCATACACCTAAAATGAGTCTTCATTCCCTTATTTAATGCGTCAAGGGGTGTCTCTTCAACTTCCTCTTTGTTTTTTTGTCTCCTAGCCCTTTTGTCTCTTATTTACTCTCCTTATAATATTAAATTGACTTTTATAATCTTCCTTTTTAAGTCCCCTTAGTCATTTAATTTATTATAAGGTTGGCCAATGAATTCTCTAATGTCCCAGAAAAAGGGGACATTACACACCATCCATCGATGCATATCCATTTGCAAGCAATAATCGAAGTAAAGCTCTTAAATATGTTAGTTGACCATGCAAGGCAGACTTACAATCAACAAGCGCTAGTGGTATGGTCTATGTGTGTTCAACAAAGATGCATCCAAAATATCTTCCACTCAACTAAATACTACTTCTAATCAACATGAAATAAAATCTATTCTAAGTGAGGAAATGCAGAAATCATGCAACACTCTAAATGATACAAATAATCCACCATGAAGACTAACAATGAATTAAGAACAATTTGGTAGTATCCTAGCAATAATCTCTCCATGTCTATCCCCCTACTCTAAAACTAATCTAATGAGTTACAAATGAGAAGGCCATGACCTTTTATAGCTGTTCAATTGCAATGAGCGGCCAAGATTGATCCAAGATCAAGGGCTAAGATTATGACAACAAAGCCCTATTATACCTAACTGCTACAAGCTTTAAATGCTATCCAATTACAATTAGGCACCACCTTTTGGGCCAATAGGAAAATTACATAGCTTTTGTTGACCAATCATAAAATGGGTTAGGTAGAAGACAAATAATAGAAGAAGGCACCAATCAATGGGCCAATGATAAAATGCCATGTGGGCTTACAACAAATCTTCCTTTAGAAGATAATTTACTTTGACTTTTTCTCTTTTTGGCAAATTCAATGAATCTGGACATAATATTGTTGAGCTCTTCTATGTGAACACTTGACATGATCTGATTGGTTTAAGATGAATGAGTGCCATTTCAGCATGCTTATCTTATAGACTTAATCAATCATCTGGTGATGAGAAAATATATCTCTTGATACTCAACATTATCAAGCCTTCAATTGTGATGGTTCATTTTCCCAAATTGCTTCATCTTCACAAACTTTCTCCATCCTCAAGAAATCTTCTCATTGACATGCTCATGAACTTGATCCTGTACTCGAAATTTCGATGTCTTCATGATATCTTGACCTTGGTCTTCTTGAAGTGATGAGGTCTTTCATGTACTTGGATTATTGCTCTTGATTCAATTGAACTTGGATTCCCAAAGGGAATTCAAGTTGCTAATACTTTACTTGTAGACCTGTCCATTCCTGGTTCTTTGTTCTCCATCCTTTGCTCCTATCGCCTTGGCCTTTGAACTCTCTCCATCGTTAGCTCCAGTCATATCTAACCTGCAATACAACACCATTTATTAGGCATTTCACACTTTAATCTCAGTGTTACAAGGATTAGCACTTTAGGAATCAAAACGTTGATAGAGATATTTCATGGATTCAATATTTCTAAAGTTCTTATTTTATCTCAACCAATGAAGATTTCAGACTTAAATAGTTCGATTACAATCACAATCTTCATTAGAAATTCTTATCAAAATGCACATACAACCTCTCACATCCATGAATTACCTAAGGGAATCATACTTACCTGTTTTGTATGAACAAATTCTGAGTCTTGATGCCTAAATCTGGTGATATTCGCCCTTAGAAAGGTCTGATTTTCACTTCTTAATTCGATTATTCTTTGAGATTCCGATTTCAAGTGATATGATCTAGATTTGTTCTTGAAGTAATCCTCAACCTTTATAGGATCTGGATTTGTTCTTGAAGTAATACTCAACCTTTTGATATCCAACAAGTCCGCAATTAGAATTCGATGCCTTCCTAACAACCTCAACTTGACAAAAATGGCTTGATGCTGGTTTGAATTTGATCTGACCTGCTGCTCGATATCCTTCAAACTATAATTGCCTTCATTCAAAATACAACCATTGGCAGTAAAACCAAAAAAGCAAAGGGAATGCAACCCCCCTCTACAGATATTGTGATAGAAGACCACCCCTTTTTATACTACCTCAGCTGACCCTTATACTGAAACTTAAGCACCCGTTACACACAAAAGAAAGGGACCATTGGAAACTGCATTTCAAAATGAGAGTTCGGAAATTGCCGACATTGATGTGGCAAGATGCTAATATGCAAATGTGCTGCCTTTTACTTTTGTTTGCTCCCCATACTGGAAGAAGATGTTGAAAAGTGCCAATGAAGCTCCAAGAGGGTATAAGGGCTCCAATTATGAGAGAGTACAGACCACATTGTTGGATAGAGAGGTCAAGGGGGTTGATGATGCATTGAAGCCCATAAGGGATTCATGGATCAAGACAGGGGTATCAATTGTTTCAAATGGGTGGAAAGATACAAGAAATCGTCCCTTGCTCAATGTCATGGCGGTGTCCCCTAAGGGGCAATGTTTTTGAAATCCATGAATTGTGAGGGGTAAGTAAAAAATGGGCCATTTATTGCTGATATTCTCATCTCTGCCATTGAACAAGTGGGACCTAGAAACGTTGTCCAAGTCATAATGGACAATGCAAAGAATTGTAGAACTGCTGGTTTGTTGGTTGAAGAGCGATATCAACATATCTTTTGGACACCTTGTGTGGTTTATTCTTATGCTACAAAAGATTGAGAACAAAATTGGGTGGATCAAACAAGTGTATGAAGAGTCAAAGGACATCCAGATGTTTGTCACAAACCACCACATGACTCAAGGAGTTTTCAGATTATTCTCACATTTGGAGCTATTGAAGGTAAGTGAACTTGAACTTGAAGTAGTAATTTAATTAAAAAAAATAAAATTAGTATTTTACAATTTCTGATTTTCTTAATTTGATTGTGTAATGTGTATTCTTTTTTAAAGCATGTTTCTAATAGCTGTATTTTTTTGCTCTAATTTATGTTACAGGTTGCTGAGACCCGTTTTACATTAAACTTAATCGTCTTGAGACGACTTGTGTAGGTGAAAGTGACACTTTGCAATGTGGTAATCAGCAACAATTGGTCTATATGGAGGCAAAGCAACACTGAGAGGGCAACCAAAATAAAACAAAGGATATTGGATGACTCATGGTGGGACCGTGTGGAGTATCTCCTAAAGTTCACCATGCCCATTATGAGTGTGCTTCGATACACTGACATGGATAGGCCTTGCCTTGGAGAGGTCTATGATGGCATAGACTCAAATGCTTGAAAAGATCAAGCAAAGTAAATGAAAAAGAGCAAGATCCCCAGGAGACCTTGTAGAACGATGGAACAAAATGACCGCTCTACATTTGCTTGCCTATGCATTGACACCCAAATATTAATGCACCCAATATACTGATGTACTAGGAAGGTTGCCACCATATAGAGATTTAGAAGTGTCTGATGGGTACAAGGCAGCATTTGAAAGACTCTTACCCGATGATGATATGCGAGATTTGATTACGGATGAGTTCATAGAGTTTGTGAACGCAAGAGGTCAAAGATTCCAAACGTTGCAGCCCCTTGCAATCAAAATTATATCAATTTTATTTTAAAAAAAATTAGTTTACTTTGTCTTCATAGATTGCTAATAATTTTTATTTTATAAAATTAATAATTTTATTTTAATTGTTGACGTTGTTTGTCTTCATAGATTGCTAGTTCATTTGCATCCGAAAGAAATTGAAGCACATATTCTTTCATCCACTCAGTAAAGTGCAATAGGTTGCAATAAAAAAGAGCGGAGAACTTGGTATATGTGCATTGCAACTTGTGTCTCGTCTCACACAAGAATAAAGAATACAAAGAAGGGGAAACGAAGAGGTGAGATATAAATGCAGAGCTTGCGGACTTGGATGCTTCCACTTCTCAACTTGCACTTGATGAATTTGAAGATTTTGACGCCAATAGTGTTATTGGTGCAACTGATCCCATTGGCCTTAGCTCTATTTGTGAATCAACTAATGCCAATGTAGAAGAAGAAGATGACGACAACGAAGAATAAGAATATCAATAAATTTTTAATCCATTAGTTGAACTTGAAACAATGATACTTGAACTTGATGTTATGATTTATCACTTGACATTCTAATGTTTTGAATCTTTGATGTTGAACTTGAAGTATACGATGCTATGATGGTATGATCATGATTCATGATGCTATGATTACAAGTTTATGGTGTTTTTGTTGTTTAAATGTTTTTATGATACTATGTGACATTCTAATCTTAACTCATGCATCTCAGCTGCATAAATATATATATAATTTTTACATGTTTTTGTACCAACGAACCTGAATGAACCCAAACCCCTTTTCAAAATTTTTTCGTACCAGCAAACTGGTTCTTAGAACTTGAACTTGAACCGGAACCCGAACCGGCAACTTAGATCAAGGGGTATGTCTCCTTATTAGGGCCGACTTGGCCTTTCAAGGATAAAATTTAATTCATGTTTATCTCCTCATTTCAATTCGTGGCCCAGGCATTAAACAAAATCTATCTTCATTAAACATTTGCTTGCCATTAATTAATATTTGCATCTCCATAAAATCGAACCCCATTAGATGATTGTTTGTTGACATTAATTATTTGTTTCCTTGTCAAGGCCGACCCATACTTGACCATTTTCTTCAAATTTCTATGCCTTCTTTTGCAGTTCGGAATTCATGTCCTCATGTGGCAATGACAAGTTCAGAATTCCTTTACTCATGTGGCAAAGCCAAAAATGACTTGCGGAATTTAGAGGTTCATGTGGCAATTGAAAATTAGCAACCCCATGTCTATGTGTCAGCTTGGATTTGGAGGTCTCATTAGGCAATTCAGAAATCTTGGCTGTATTTGTCAACTCAGATTTGAGGATTCTATATGGCAAGTAGAAAATCGAAATTCCAAGTGTTATGTGCCAATTTGAAAATGGAATTCTCATGTGGCAATATGAGTTTGGAGACCTCACGTGGCAAGATGGAAACTCGGATTTCAAGCCTCCATGTGGCAAGACAACTTGGAAATCAGGCCTTTACGAGTCAATAAAAAATCGGAATTCATAGGGTTATAGGGCAACTCGGATTTCAAGTCCTTATGTGGCAATGGAAAATCGGAATTTTCATGTCTATGTGGCAACCTGATTTGGTGGTCTCCATCTTAAGGACAAAATTGGGATTTACATGACTATATGGCAAGACAAAGTCCGGATTTCATGCCTCCACGTGGCAACTTGACTTACCAGATTGCAAGGTTATATGGCAGGCCAAAATTTGGAGCTCTATGTGGCAAGTTGGAATTCATGAGCTCATGTGGCAAGTGCCACTTGGGAATTTTGAAAATCACAAGCTCACGTGGCAAGTGCCATTGCAGAAATCAGGACCTCATGTGTCAAATGCCATTGCAGAATTCAGAGGCTTATGAGTCAAGTGGCAAAGTTGATTGAAAATGGAGCCTTTATGTGGCAATTGTTAATTGAAAACCCTTCAGACTTAGCTTGGTTATGTGGCGAAATACCATGCCTATATTCAGAGATTAACTTGCTATGAGGCAAGGTTACCTTAGAGATTTTTGGAAACTTCATGGTTATGTGGCAGATGCCATCAATTTTGACAAAGGGATGTGGCAAGTAAAACTCGAATCTGACCAGCTCATGGGGCAGTGCCACATGAAGTAGCTCAAAAATCTTAGGTTGATGTGGCAAGGTGCCACATGAATTTTCATGCATTTTATAATTCCCTAAGCTTGAACTTGATGCTTGCCGATTGGAAATTGACTTGTCCTTGCTCGAATCTTAATGCTTGCCATGAAATTGATTGAACTTGGGGCTCAAACTCTTGTCAAGCCCAAGGGCTTGGCATAAATACTCTCAAAGAATGGCTAAGTCAAGATTATCCTTGCCCAACCCCCTATAAATTTTCATGTTCTTCCTTTTGACCACTGTTATTCCATTACTCACTTTTGATCGAATGTGATGTTCTCTTGAATGCTTCTCTTTCTTTCTAAGGCTGGGGTACTTCCACGTATCCACTATGAAGGTCTGACTCGAGGTTTCAACTATAAATCCCAACCTTCCCTAAGACTCCTCTTAACCAAAATTCCAATAACTAGAGACTTGCAAGACTTTGAAACGTTGCCAATCTAACCTACAACCTACACCTATTGACATTAAAAGTGAAAAGAGGGGTCCCCATTTGCAATGGGATGGTATGAAAACCTCACAACGGATACCAACTTCAACCATTTCAAAAAAACAATATTCCAACAAGGGTATCAACCCCTAGATCAACAACACCTCCATTGTGATATTGCTATCAGGATTCAACTGTGTAGTTTTTGAGTCAAACTCATTGACCCATAATTCATGAGTAGTGGTTCACATGAACCCATCTCTCATGAGAATGAATGGAACACTTAGCACTCATTGGATCTAGGTGAACACCTCCATTCCTACCTAGGGAAGAACACATGGTAGAGGAAGACGCAATTAATCCAACCATTGATAATGTGGATGAAATTGGGGAAGCATCCTCAAGATTAGATTCCAAAGTTAGGAGGAATATCTCCTTTAGGGTTTATTGTGATGCTAAAACACGAATTGCCACTAATAGGAGAAGAGGGCAACTTGACAAAGGTTTAAAAGAAAGGGTAAATAAAATGATGCTTCCTAATTTTGATGGACGTGGGAAATTTACAGCATGTTCTTGGAACCAAAAGTTGGACACCTATTTTTCTCTTAGCCCCATGGCGAAAGAATACACCATAAAATTCGTCATATTCCACTTGACGGGAATAGCTCATGAGTGTTGGCATCACGACCTTATTACCCAAGACCACCAGTATGTAACCACTTATGACGAATTCTCCCAAAAACTTATCACAAGATTTGATAAAAAACACCTTGTTGGTTTATAGGATCAGATTTGCAATAAGCAGAAATACAACAACTGAGACAAAGAACACAACAGTTTACTCTGGGAAAACCTTCCTACTTGAGGGAAAAAAAAACCAGCAAATAATCTGTCATATATATCATATAAGAGTGCAGAATACTGCTTTACAACCAGACCCTTCTCAAGGGTGAATTGATACAAAGACTTCATCATAAAATGGATGGTCATCTCCTTCTATAAATACAATGTAAGGTGCCTTTTCACAAGCAAGGTGACTCTTTACAAGGGTCGGCCTCATTCAAGAACCAAGGCAACTTTTCATCTTGGGTCGGCCTTATAAATTAGACTTAGCTTGAAAATGGGTTGCATGATTAGAGCAAAGAGGAAGGGAGGTTGTTCTGTGTTCAAATCCCACACACATCAGTCACTTTCACAGTTTGGACTGTGGTGAGCGAAATGGGTACCTGAAGGGCATCATTACTTAAGTCTGAAAAAGGAAGAAGAAGAGAACTGCAACAACAGAGTTTGTGAAGCAGAACAGAGGATAGAAGAACAGAGAGTGCAGTGCAGCAGCAAGCAGCTCTAGAAGAAGAAAAGAACAGTTTGCCAGCATCCTCCCTGCCTGTGCCAATATGGGAGCTTTGGAACAGGGTATGAACATTTGTCAAAGCATATGTATATGTGTGTGTACATCCATTCAGGGAAATGCAATTGGCAGGTGTAATGCCACATTCTACAACCTTTGTCAGAATCCTCCCCACTTATGCCAATATGGGAGCTTGAAACAGCATATGGACATCCATCAAAGCATGTGTGTGTTTTCACCCTTTGACAGGATTCTCCCTGCCTGGTCAATATGGGAGCTTTAGAACAGGGTGTAAACATCCATCGAAGTGTACACACACACACACATCTGCATGCATACGTGGAGGTATATTCAGCTGATATGCTATATTTTGTAGCAGCTTTCACCTGGAAAGATATCTGACACTGGGAAAAACAACTTGCATCCAATATTTTCATTTTAGAGGCTGAAAAAATCTTGTGTCGAGCTCAAGAACCTAGTAGCTCTAAAACCCAATTATTTTATATCTACTTTTTGTTTAATATGAATATATTGAAGCAGCAGCTATAGAGAGATTGCTACATCTCATTCTAAAAAGATTTTTTCCTTTTCCTGCAATTTCTGCCCATTTTTTCTCATTCTTGACAGCATGACACAATTTGTGCAAAATCTTAAGGTTAGTCAATTGCTGTGGTTTGAGCAATTTTTTTTTGGGAATCTGTATACAGCCAGATCATTTTTAATTGTGTTTCATATCATTCTAAAACAATTCTGTTATTAGATGTTAAATGAAGGCATTTGTTTTTGGTTTTATCGACGCCTGTTTTCATATATGATATTTTTGTAATACCTAGATAGATCCCTATTTGTTTCTTCATATAGAGATGTTATATTGAAAGGATACCAGCTACTGCTGATGCTGTAAATGCAATGGCTGCTAGAGCTATCGTCACATATATTGAATAGTAGAGGTCAGAGCATCTTTATATGTTAAACTAATTACATTCTTCTTCACAAACTTTAAACATTGTGCATCATATTTCTTCACAGCTTTGTGCCATTATACTGGCTTTTTTACTTTTAAAGACCAAGACGTGTAGGCATAGACAAGGCCTGTAAACTGTTTGATCGAATGCCTCAAAGAAATGTGGTCTCGTGGTATGCCATGATTGCAGGCTATGCACAAAATGCTTTTTGAAAATGTTTATATATGTGCATACATGCATACATATGATGTGCATGTGTGCAGGCCCACACGCATGTATGCACACATTGGAGGTGTGGGGGTGGGCGTGGTCATGGGCATGGGCATGGGCGTGCATGTGTGTGTATATAGTTATGCATATATGTATGTATGTATGTTATATATAACTAGCACTATCTAGAATATAGGTAAAGTACGTGAAAATATATCACATTTCACTTATATTACTATATTGTAATCAATATTAAATCATTATTATAGTATGATATTGTAATTAATATTAAATTATTTTAAAGATTTATTATATTATTAAAGTATGATTATACTATGATTATATTATTATGTTTTAATTTATTCTTGTTTTTGATTAGCAATGCAGGTTTTGAAGGGCTCTAGCTCACCCACAAACAGTTTAATGAATTCTTGTTATTAATTTTTTATATTTCCATTGAACTCTTTACAAAGCAAAGAAGCTTTTAGTACGCAATTATTATTATATTATTATATTTCAAACAAAAAAATCTATTAAGACCATATTATTATTATTATTTATTATTTTTTAGGGTGGGTAAAATATTTTTATTTATTAATAATAATATAAAATCATTACAAAGATAAGATAAAAAGTTCTTCCAAAAGTGTACATTTTATGTACACAGCACTACACAGACCCTACTAACTACCAGCCCCTTGCAATATCATCATTACAATTATCACCCCAGCACCCTCCCCCAAAACACATCGAATTACCAAACATCCAATATGATGGGTGCCCATACTACAGATTCCAACCATTGAAGAACAGAGAACAAAAAAGGAACACCCCGGTACGAAAAAAAATCAGTGACAAAACAAAAAAACTGGAAACATCACACACTGGCAGTTTGGCAAGCATTCCTTCCTTGACCACGCCCTGCACGACCCCTCCTGGAAGAACTCTTCCTCGACCATGCCGAGCACATCCACATTCAGCAACTCCCCTGACAGCACCACCCCTCCCATAAATTAATAATATTTTTTCTAATCTATTATAATACTATATTTTATTATATTATATTATATATTTAAAGCAATGTTGATTTTTTTCTAATCTATTATAATACTACTATTTTATTTTATTATATTATATATTTAAAGCAATGTAGATTTTTTTTGATTTTACATATATTTATTATTATGAATATTAATGTACTAATCTTGTAATAAATATAATATAAAATTAAAAAATAATAATAAATTGATTATTTTTTCATGCATTTTAAGTGTCACAAACATGTCAAATTAAATGGTTTATGCTTTTTTTAAATGGAGGTTTTTTTTCATCCCTATGTGATTGTAATACTACCTTTGTCATTGTAATTCTTCTCTCTGAAATAAGATTCAATAATAAATAATAATAATTAATCAATGTTATTAGTAAATAACTAAGTAATCCTATCAAACAATTATGTAATGAATAATATAATATAATGAATGATATAATAATTATAAAGCACAAATAAAAATTAAATAATAATAATAACTGTAATCCACTATAATTGAATTAATTCTTCTCTTAGACATTGCTTTCAAAGTGATATAAAAGTATAGAGCCAGGGTGTCATCATTATGTAATGAATAATATAATATAATGAATGATATAATAATTATAAAGCACAAATAAAAATTAAATAATAATAATAACTGTAATCCACTATAATTGAATTAATTCTTCTCTTAGACATTGCTTTCAAAGTGATATAAAAGTATAGAGCCAGGGTGTCATCATTGTCCAATAGAAACACATATAATATAGAAAATAGAAGAATAGGGAGTCCACGTCTGCATTGGTGGCATTACATCTGTCACATTGGACCTACCATCCTGTAGAAAAAACAGACAACAAAGACCTCTTAACTCTGATGGAAGCTATAACAATTAGATTAGTATTTGATTAAGTGAGCACTAGAAATCAATGCACAGGAATAAAGAAATATTATGCAAAGGAATACAGTATCAATTAAGATATATATTGCAGCGTCTAATCAAGCATTGATTAACCATAAAGGAAGTATGCTAACAAAAAAAAGATTCACATATTTGTACAGAAGCTATAAACAAGGAGGAAGTTCCAAGGAGGAAGTTCCTTGGAAAGGAAAAAAAAAGGGGAGAATCATAGGCCTGTTTGGTAGCAGGAATTGGATCGGAATTGGCGTTATCTAATTCTGGATAATGCCAAATTTCATGTTTGGGTCCTTGGAAAAAAATGGAATTGGAATTCCGAAATTCTCATTTTGCCCTCAAAATGGGAATATCATCTTCCACCTAAATAGGTGGAATTGGAATTTCGAATTCCAATTCCAATTTTTACAAAAGCAAATTTAATATTTCGTGGGATCTGTGACTATAAAGATTTATATTATATTGCTATAAGGATGTATATATATACATGTGTGTATATACACATGTGTGTATATATGCATGTGTATATACATGTGTATATATACATGTGCGTATATACATACATGTATGTGTTTATGTGTATATATACACACATGTATGGTGTGTGTATGTGTGTATATACACACGTGTGTATATGTCTATATATATACACACATGTATGGTGTGTGTGTGTGTGTATATACACACGTGTGTATATGTCTATATATATACACACATGTATGGTGTGTGTATGTGTGTATATACATGTGTATATGTGTGTATATATACACAAATGTGTGTGTGTATATATACACCTGTGTATATGTGTATACATGGATACACACTTGTATGTGTATATGTATGGTGTGTATATATATACACACGTGTGTATATGGATGTATATATACATAAATGTGTGTATATGTGTATACACATATGTGTATGTGTCTATGTGTATACATGGATACACACTTGTATGTGTATATACACACATGTGTATACCCACACACATGTATGTGTGTATAAACACACGTGTATGTGTATATGTACACAAATGTGTGTATATGTGTATACATGTGTGTATATAGACACATATACACGTGTGTATATATATACACGTGTATATATATACACATGTGTATATACACACATGTATGTATGTATACATACACACGTGCATGTGTGTATATATACACACATATAGACACACCATATTCAAAGAAATTAAAAAATAAAGAATTAAAATTCCTTATGCATCTTCTCATTCATCTTCCGGGTGAACCAAACGGGTCAAACCATATTCCAAATTTCATTTTGAGGATAAGCATCTTCTTGAATATGTAGCATCTTCCTGAATTGACCATATCTAGGATATGGTATTCCAGCACCCAAACGGGCCCTACGTATTCAATACTGATCACAAGAAGAGATCAGAAGTGAGATTTGGATTAATTATATGTGGCATTCTTGAAGGGAATTATATATATATATATATATTTGAGGAAGAGAATTAAATATATCCGGTACTCTTCAGAGATATTGATGGCAAGCATACTGATTTACAGAGTAGTATATCTAAATTCTATTACAGGCAAGAAACCATAGATTATAATATATATATTATGGACTCTGAGCAGATGATAATTTTATATTAGGCACCGATTTAGAAAATCATCAAAGAATAATGAATATAAAACATGATATATCAGGCATTGATTTAGAAAATCATCAAAGAATAATGATTATAAAACATAATTGTTACTCTTCACGAGGAAGATATAAGAAAGAATAAGATAATGGTATAAAAGTAATAGATACTCTAAATAAGTCATTGACTCTGCTGTAAGCATAGTGTAATAGAAAATAAGGCTGAACGTATCTAAATTAGATACTGAATTATAGGATGCTATGTATCTAAATTAGATGCTGAATTATAGGATGCTATGTATATATGCTATTAAGGATAAAGAGCCATCATATATATATATATATATATATATATATATATATATATATATATATATATATATAGGAAAATCCCTTACATGTTTGGTTTAAGATATGAAAATCCCTTCCTCTGATTGAGTAATTTGCAATTCCAAAAATAATTTCATCTCACCTAATATGGACATCTCAAACTCATTTTGCATCTTCATTGCAAATTCCTTGCTCAACTTTTCAATACCTCCAAAGATAATGTCATCAACAAATACCTCAACAATCAAAATGTCCTCATTAGCTACCTTGAAATACAAATTACGTTCAATAGTACCTTTGTTGAAACCAAACTTCAATAGATATTTGTCCAATCTAGAATACCAAGCTCGAGGGGCTTGCTTACACCCATATAATACTTTATCATGTTGACACACTGTGTTCAGTTGATCAGTCAATGGAAAACCATATGGTTTCTCTATGCCCACATTCTTCCAACTCACCATCCAGAAAAACATATTTCACATCCATTTGATAAACTTTGAAGTTCTTATGAGAAGCAAAATAAAGAAATAGTCTTACCACTTCCAATCTTGTCACTGGAGAAAAAGTTTCTTCATAGTCAATACCTTCCATTTGATCATATCCTTTGCACACCAATCTTTCTTTATTTTTGACCACTTCTCCACCTTCATTAAATTTGTTTCTGAACACCCATTTAGTGCAAATAACATTCTTGTCCTTAGGCATAGAAACAAGAATCCATGTATTAAGCTCCTCAATCAGTGATAATTCTTCTTCCATGGCTTTGACCCAATTATCATCCTTGCAAGCTTCTCTTATATCATTCGATTCAATCTCTAAGATTAGGCAAATTTGATCTTCAACAATCCTTGTAGTATGAACATCCTTGTTCTTATCACCAATAATATGATCTTCAGAATGATTCAATCTCACATACCTTGGTGTCTTTTGCCTTAACCTTGGTTCTTGTGTTCCTTCATCTCCACTTGTACAAGCTTCATCATCTATAATCATCATACCACTTTGGACTTGGTTCTAAACTTGATGTTGTTTTCCCTTATTAGTACTGACATTATGATAATCATAATCATAACTAACAAATGTGCATAGATTCTCAAGATTTTCATCAACTCTGACATTAGCACTTTCAACTATCTTCTTCAACCTCTTGTTGTAGCACCTATATGCCTTTCTTTTGGTACAATACCCAAGAAATAATCCTGCATCACTTCTTAAATCAATTTTTCCTATATCCTCATCTCTCTTGATATAGCATCTACTACAAAAAAATCTAAACTACCTGACTGTAGGCACATTTCTACACCAAATTTCATAGGGTGTCTTACCTGTATCTCCTTTTATTTGCACCCGATTGACAATGTAAACTGTAGTGGTTAACGCTTCTCTCCAAAACATTTGTGGTGTTGGAACCCTCAATTTATTTGGAATACTAGGTTAAAATTTCTCAGTTGAAGGTTTCGAGTCGACTTCAAAAATCCCAAATACACTATCCTACTTATGTCTATGCCATTGATGTTTAGAATTATAGAGCGTTCGTGCTTTGAATTATTTTTTGAATGGAATAATGTGGGAAGAGTGTTGTAGCAAGGGGGATTAGACCGTTCAATGGTATAAACATAAGTGCGTGGACAATTTTGAAATATGGATAAAATGCCTTGAGCTTTTGTGATAAGGGGATGCAAAAAATGGTGATTTACGAACTGTTTGAATGCCTTAAAGAGGTGTGCTTTTCTGAGGGTGCGATCGCAGGGCAGACACGATGAATTTGGTGAAAAATCTGTAGAAACTTTTATCCCACATGCATGGTGGGAGGGAAGTTTTAGGTGTGTTTATATGTAAACACACACACACACACACACACACACACACACACGCATGGTGGGAGGGAAGTTTTAGGTGTGTTTATATGTAAACACACACACACACACACACACACACACACACACACACACACACACACACACACACACACACACACACACAGTTGCCTAATGCAATCACGCTTTTGGGCATCTCACGCACACGCAGGGTTGTTATGGTGGCAAATAGTTCGACGACAGTTGGAGAAATTTTGTGGGCCTAAGGTGACTGAGCAGTGACATGGCAGATTGGTAGTGAATCAGTGCATGACACGTGGCACGAGCGAAGGAAGTAGCAAGGCGGGTCTAGGAGGATACGTTGCGACTTCCCACAATTAGGATGATAGGGATAAAGAGGGATCGCGAGATCGCGAGAATGTGACACATGGCGGGGCTAACCAACCAAGCTAGGTGACATGGCGACATGCAGACGCTGATGTAGTGCGCACATGGTAGTCAAGCATGGCCCGTGGAGGAGAAATCAAGTGCTTATCGCGAGGTTGCATCGGTTAGTGGCGGTCAAGAAGAAATGTTACGACCTTGCGACAATAAGCAAAAAGTGCTTGTCGCGACTTCGCAGGTGTCCCGGGCGGTTAGCAAATAATATCGTGAAGGTGCGCTCGGGTTAGGCGTGAGGTCGCATGTCAAGTGCGCCAGAGGCAGAAAATGTTGTGAACTCGCGGTGGAAGACGGAAGATGTTAGTGTCACAGGTGCACGGGTCATGTTCGTGCAAGGCAAAAAATGTTACGACCTTGCAACAAGAAGCAGAAAGTGCTAGTCATGAATTCGCAGGTGTCCCAAGCTGTTAGCGAATAATGTCGCGAAGGTGTGCTCGGGTTAGTTGTGAGGTCGCAAGGGTTACTAAGTGCGCTCGGGTTAAGCGCGAGGTTGCAAGTGGTTAGTCCGTGACACATGTGCCATGGAGATTCAAAGGAGAAAAAGCTGTCGTAGCATCACAAAGGTTTTGAAAGGTTCCATCAATTGGTTGCGGCAATGCGAGATGCTACCACGTGTCTCAGGAGTGAAGATCAATGGTTGGCGCAAGGTCACATGTTATCTTTGCCTAAACTTTTCGTGGTTGCGATCTTGGGAATCTGTTAAGGATGACCATTGGCGCAAGGTCGCAAAATATAATGAAGGTCATATTTCTATGATGTGAAGCCGTGCTGGGTGCCATGTAGACAATTGACTAGAGTTGAAAAATAGCAAGTGGGGTCTGGACCAATAAGTTTGCAACATGATGGAGAATGTGTAGCTGTGCTGGCATCTTTTCAAACTATTTTAAAATTGCTCAAAGGTTGTATTTTCACGGCTTGATGATTTGACAATGTTCCTCCACAACTGGTCTCAGTTGTTGTGCCTGCATAACATTATTGTCGAGTGGTTAGACAGAGAGTGGTACACAAGAAAGAGTTTCATTTCCATATCAAATCTTGAGTTCTCTGTTGCCACAAAAAAATTGCAGCTCCAGTCTATTTCTGTCGGCTCTTTTCAATTGGTTAGCTGGTGGTGCTTTTCCCAAGGTTTAGGTTAGACTGTTAGTTGTTTTGCCCTAAGTGATTCGTATCTCGTTGCAATCCTTCTTCTATAAAAGGATTTTCAAGATCACTTAGGAATAAAGGGGTTTCGGTCTGAGGTTTGGAACAAAGGTCCAATCTTTATAGGGTTCCAGTAGTAAGATTGGCTGAGAATGAGCAACATTGTAAATTCTTTCGATAGAGCAAATATAAATGAATTTGTGTTAAGTCTTTTGCAGGTTTTGAGTCTATAGGTTGTATTGATATTGTATGATAGAGATAGCAAAGGGTTTTGTTAAAATATATTTCTGATTTGGATCTCTCCAATGTGCAAAATCAATTAAGTTTTAAATAGAATAAAACAAAGAGTTATTCCCATTTAGTGTCTTGTTGTGAGATATGTATTTTCTTTCATGCTTTGATCTAATGGGTCAATTAAATGCTTAATAAAAGTTGCAGATTTGCTGGGGTTGTGCAGGGATTTGATAAGTAGGATGGGTTAGGATTGTTTTTGATTAAGTAAAACAGGTTTTAAAGGGTGTCTGAAACCCGATACAAAGCTTAAGATATAGCAATAGTTCCTTACAAAAAAATAGCGGGAACAAAGACAAAAACAGGCCACAGCCAGGGCCACAAAAAAGAGAACAGGAAACCCATCAACACTACAAGAAAAAATAAGACATGGAAGTCCAGCAGCCCAGATGCATCCCGTAAGAGGAACAACCGGCAAAGAACCAACAACCAACACCCGAAGCCACAAGAAGGGTCAATTCTTCCCCTTTTGGGATCGAAGGGCCATAACAAACGTGGGTGAATTTCTAGATTTTTTCCTTTTCATAGCAATCCACCCAACATCCACCACGTTGGCCAAACCCAACAAATCGGGGACCAAAACTCCCAGATCCGGAGAGCCAGGAGAAGGTACCATAGAAGGGCCAGGTATAGCCAACGAGACAGGTACAAAAAAGCCCGTAGCCACCAGGCCAGAAGGAAACAACGGAGCGTTGCCCGCAAGAGAAGCAGCAACCTCACCTCCATCAGAGACCCAAACACAAGTCTCAAAACAAAGAGTCACCGCAGGGACAGAGACAACAAAAGCAGACAAAAGAGGCTCATTTGCCTCAGCAATCTCCAGAGCAGAAGAAACCACCTGAGAAAAGCTTCGGACAGACGAAGCCTTCCCAACAGTGTAATGTTGAGAAGAAGCCCCCTTCCACCAAGAAGTATATTTTTTTTAATCTTCTCCAAGCCACACTGATAAGCCAAATGACCAGTTTTGAAACATCTCCTACACCTGAAGGGGAGCCCTTCATAATCCAGGGATTGGATCCAGACACCTTTAGAGTGCTACATCATAATCTTTTCCGGAAGACCCGTAGAAATGTCCAGGTCCACCAAAATTCGGGCATAAGTTGAATGAAGAATATCAGAAGAGTCCTCATCAACCATCACAAAGTCCCCAAGAGCCTCACTCACAGCCTCTAACATGGAATCCACCCAAAGATGAAGGGGGAGGTAGGGAAGCCGAACCCAAATAGGAACCTTGGAGAAAGTCTCAGAAGAGGGATCAAAGTCAGGATGCCAAGGCTTCACCATAAGCATAAACCAAGCATCCCAACTAAAAAAAGATCACATAGTATTATTTTCCTATCAGCAACATTTTCAAACTTTGCTATGAAAAAACCCCGAGCCATAGGAAAAATGTGAACAATACCAAAAATATTAGGTTCCCAATGTCGAGAAATCCAGGAGTGAAGGTCAGGAAGACTCGGCCAGAAGCCCTTGAACCCACAGATAAGGACATGGACCGAGAAATTAGAGGATGCCTCATCAATATCCTTCACAACCTCATCCTCTAGAGGGATAATGATAGGGTTAGAGACCAGAAAAGGAACAAAATCCTTAGTCCCCCTCTGATGGGTTAGGATTGTTGTTCAAGAATATTGTAAGGTAATATTCTTAGATCATAATGCTATAGATGGAACTCTGTTATATGATAGTAATAGTTTTGATGACTCAAATTCCCAATGGGATGAGGCACTGATCTTAGCTAGGGTGAGTTTTACAACTTTGTTGTTGTTCAGACTCATGATTGTTTCTTGCTACAACATAAATGATTAAATCACGAATATCTTTACCTTTTTTATGTATGTTGTTGAGTTTTACATTATCTCATGCTCCGTAACAATTGAGGATCAATAAGTAATTAGCCATTACTTAGCATTCTCTTGTTATTTTTGACCCTTATATGAGATTTCTGCTTGTATTAATGCTAGTCATGGATTTATTGTGTGTATTTGAGGGCATTAAAGGTATACCCGCCTTGGTTTTGCATAACCTAAAGTTCAGAGGGAATCAATATCCCTGTCAGTTGGTCCAATCCTCTTAGGAAGTTTAATAATTGGAGTTGGCTTCTCTATAGAATTTGTTGAAGAGTGTATTGGTAGCTTCTTATAGCGTAAAACCATTTTGGGAACCAACAAAATGGTGACTCTATGGGGGAATGAATGTTAAGAGGGACCGAGATTTTTGTTATAATTTTTTTGTAGAAAGATTTAAGTGAGTTGCTCCTTATTTTGCTAAATTTAGTCCCAGATCGTGTTATTTTATAGTCATGTTTTAGTATGAAATGTTCCAACTCCTTGTCAAGTGAGTCAATTCTCATAAATGTTGCGTGAGAATTTGTTTCATCTTTCAATGTAAGTCATAGCTAGATTTGTCCATGTTTCATGAATGTCTTACAAAATCTCACATACTGTGAGTGGCGACTCCGAGATCTCTATTTTACACCAGTGTGGACTCTTTGAGAAGAACTTAAAAAAGGAAACAAGGGACTTGCAGTAGAGATGAAGCAGATTTGATCTCTTATGATGAAGTATCTAGTTAAGGAAGGAATACATATGAGGCCATATTGTTGAATATGGAGGTGTTGTTGTAATATTGCTGGTTTCTAAGAAAGTTCGAGTGGAGAAGAAGTTTCAACTGCTCAAAATATCTATCCTCTGCAAAGAGGTGGTGACTCTACCAAAGAATTTAAAGGTGTGAAGGAAGTTTTAGACCTACAAATTTTTCCAGCCAACAAGCTGATTTGCAGCCACTACAACACTCCAGGTATTTTGTTTTTCATGGGTCAAATGTTTTTTCTATGAAAATCAGTTGTAAAGAATGTTTCCCTATTAAGTGATTTCAACACTGGGTGAGGGAATGGTAGTTGGTGTTACATACTTCTGAGATATTTTCAGCTTATATATTTAAAGTGTTGAAATATGTATTACCTTTTGAAATGTGTAACTGCTTGATTTATGTGAAAGAGCTTGTATAAACATGTCAAGATGTATTATTAGAGTGATGGTTCATGTGTGGACACACATTTAATGTCAAAGGTTGAGTCTCAGTCATGTTAAAAAATACGAGGCAAGAGTAGAAGTCGAAGTCACCAAAGCTCTTTTGGTGTACCTCCTCTTGACCTTACAAAGGAGACTTATTTATTTGATAAAGTTCAGAAGCAAGATGATATAAATTTAATCGATCTACGCGATGATCCTAGATATGAAATATCTTCACCATATCTTGAAGAGGTTCTTTAAGATATAGATATTTTGAAACAAAAGCTCAAGGAACAAACCACACTGTCACTAAGGAAGAGAATGAAGAGAATGGAGGGAGAATCAACAATTCTCTTTTATAAGAGGTTTATAACTACATTGAAAGAAATTCCCATTCTTCTCACACCTCAAGAATCCACTTTGGTTGATTTATTTTTGGCCTTTGTCAGCCTGATTCAGTTAATTGGCATGTATCTTTGAAAATAATAGGTATTGAGCATGTTAAGAAGTGGATATAAATGATTGAGGGTCCTAAGTCTAAAATGACACATAATGTTGAGTCTAATGATGGTGATGATGAGAGTGATAGAAATCAAAGTGATAGAGATGAGTCCATGAATGATGATATCTCTTGTAATAATGAAGATGATACTTATTCTCAGTATGTAGAAGAGGATGTAGGTGATGATAATGGTTCACTTAGCAGTGAACAAATTTTCAAGTTGTTGACTCATGAACATATAAAGTATGCAAATTTGAATGAGCCTTTTCTTCAAAGTTTTGGCATGGATTCGAGTATAGTTTGGGATGATAAGTTAGATTGTGTGTTTGATTCAGACTTACAAATTTCAGCGAACCATTGCGATGATGATACATGTTCTTTGTATGTGCAAGATATTTTGAATTCTGAAGATTCGGAGTCATCTAAAGATCTTATGTATGAGTGCTCTCCCTCTCATACATTAGAGAATAGCTTACATGATGTGCATCATTTGTCTAAGTGTTCTCTTGAGGGCCATGAATTTGATATGCAAGCTAGTGATCAGGTTGAGATAAATAATACCAACTATATGACAAATTATGAGGGCTTTTCTTTTCAGATTGATGATGATTTTCCAAATTGTGGCATGGTGTTAGATAATGATGAATATTGCGTTTAGTCTGATTTCTTTTTACCTAATGAATGAAACATGTATATGCCACATGATAATCCGTGTTTTCAGTTTGTGCTTGATTTCAAAATAAGTACTGATAGTGAATGTGTTGATGATATCATGTGTAATGAGTTAAGTAGAAATGTAAGCATATCTAATCAGGCAGATGAAAGTGATAGTCTCAGCTTGGTTTCAGTATTTGGAGATGAGAATTTTGTTTACAATAGAGGCAAGATGAGGCAGAAATTTGTAGGTGGCCTTGGACCATCAAACATGGTTTAATTTTTCAAATCATGACAATAAGGGGGCAAAGATAAGTTGACTCTGCTATCAAATGGAGACAGTATGGTATGGTCTTCTTTTCCCAGAGATCTGAGATCTTGCTATGCCTGCAAGAGGCATACATCCCCAATCAGAGCCACTGTAGGAACCCTCAATTTATTTGGAATACCAGGTTAGAAAATTTCTTAGCTATCCCACATACACTATCCTACTTCTATCTGTGCCATTGATGTTCAGAATTATAGAGAGTTCATTCTTTGAATTGTTTTTTGAATGGAATAATGTGGGCATAGTGTTTTAGTGAGGGGGATCATACTATTTAATGGTATAAACATAAGCAGTGGATAGTTTTGAAATATGGATAGAATACCTTGATATTTTGTGATTGTGGGATGCACAAAATGGTGATTTACGAACTGTTTGAATGCCTTAAAGAGGTGTTTTCCTGATGGTGCGATCGTAGGGTAGACACGATGAATTTGGTGAAAAAACTGTAGAAACTTTTATCCCAAGTGCATGGTGAGAGGGGAGTTTTAGGTCTATTTATATGTAAACACACACACAAAGTTTCCAAAGGCAATCATGCTTTTGGGCATCTCATGCACGCGCAGGGTTGTTATGGTGGCAGATAGTTCGACGACAGTTGGAGAAATTTTGTGGGCCTGAGGTGACTGAGCAGTGACATGGAATATTGGCAACGAATCAATGCATGCCATGTAGCATGAGCGAAGGAAGAAGCAAGGCAGGACGAGGAGGATACGTGATGACTTCCCACGATCCCGCAATCAAGATGACAAGGAGAAAGAAGGATTGCGGGATCACAAGAATGTGACACATGGAGGGGCCGACCAACCAGGCTGGGTGACATGGTGATAGACAGGCGTTGATGAAGTGCGCATGTGGAAGTCAAGCGGGGCCCATGGAGGAGACATCAAGTGCTTATTGGGATGTCACAACGATTAGTGGCGGTCAGGAAGAAGTGTTGCGACCTTGTGACAAGAAGCAAAATGTGCTTGTCGCAACTTCGCAGGTGTCCCAGGCGGTTAGGAAATAATGTTGCGAGGTCGCATGTCTAGTGTGCCAGAGGTAAAAAATGTTGCGCACTTGCGATGGTTGACAGAAGATGTTAGTGTTGCAGGTGCGCGGGTCATGTTCATGGAAGGCAGAAAATGTTGTGACCTTGCAACAAGAAGCAGAAAGTGCTAGTCGCGAATTCGCAGGTGTCCCGGGTGGTTAGCAAATAATGTCGTTAAAGTGCGCTCATGTTAGTCACGAGGTCGCAAGGGTTACTAAGTGGTTAGTATGTGGAGCTGCGATGTTGCGAGATTGTGACACGTGTGCTATGGAGATTCAAAGGAGAAAAGCCTTATCGCAACATCACACAGGTTTTGAAAGGTTCCATCAGTTGGTTGCAGTAATGTAGGATGCTGCCAAATGTCTCAAGAGTGAAAATCAATGGTTGGTGCAAGGTCGGAGGTTATCTTTGCCTAAAATTTTCTTGTTTGCGATCTTGCAAAGCTGTTAAGGATGATCGTTGGCGCAAGGTCGCAAGATATAATGAAGGTCATACTTCTATGATGCGAAGCTATCCTGGGTGCCATGTAGACAGTTGACTAGAGCTGAAAAATAACAAGTGGGGTTCAGACTAATAAGTTTGTGACAAGACAAAGAATGTGTAGCTGTGCTAGGATCTTTTCAAATTGTTTTAAAATTCCTCAAAGGTTGTATTTTCGTGCCTTGATGATTTGACAGTGTTCCTCCACAGTTGGTCCCATTTGTTGTGCCTGCATAACATTATTGTCAAGTGGTTAGACAGAGAGTGGTACGCGAGAAAGAGTTTCATTTCCATATCAATTCTTGAGTTCTTTGTTGCCACAAATATATCGTGGCTCCAGTCTGTTTCCGTCGGCTCTTTTCAATTGGTTAGCTGGTGGTGCTTTTCCCAAGGTTTAGGTTAGACAGTTAGTTTTTTTTTCACTAAGTGATCCGTAGCTTGTTGCAATCCTTGTTCTATAAAAGGATTTTCAAGATCACTTAGGAAAAAAAGGGTTTCAGTCTGAGGTTTGGAATAGAGTTCCAATCTTTATAGGGTTCCAGTAGTAAGATTAGCTGAGAATGAGAAACATTGTAAATTATTTTCATAGAGAAAATATTGATGAATTTGTGGTAATTATTTTGCAAGTTTTGAGTATTGTTAGTCCAAGTCTGGTACTCATCCTTTTTCTTTAAGTGATTTCTTGAGTCACCATGGTATTTTTGAGAGTCTCAAAGCTGCTTAAGTCCTTCATGTCCAACTACTCACCAAAAGTGTCAACCTTGTGGTCCGGCCATGTTTTGAAAAACAAAAGATTATTTGCTTACATTTTTCTTGAACAGGTTTGATCAACCGTGAACAACCTTGAACTCAGTTCATCAATGTTCAACAATGTTCAAGGTAGTTCATGTTATTATAAGGAATGCCAGATGTGTAAAATTGGCGGAAGAAGTCTTATGGTTGTGGTGTACGGAAAATTTGACTTTTCAAAGATAGAAATTAGAGATGTCAGCACAGAATATTCGGTCTAAGGATTGAGGAAGATGATCAAGCGGGAATAAGTTTGAACAATATTGAACACATGTGAACAACCTTGAACTCAGTTCATCAATGTTCAAGAGTGTTCAAGGATTTTGAAAAAGGGACACGGGGCAGAAAAAGGGGAATTTGTCATAACTGAACGGTGGGTCCTACAGAAACAAGAGCATTTAATGCGAAAGAATAGTGATGGCGATTAAATGCGTCCAAGCTGTCAAATTCAATTATTAATCCGTATGACATGAAATTTTGCATGAGTGGCATTAATTAATTGCATGTGTAAACTGTCATTTCATTCCCTTAGCCTTTATTGCCTTAAAGATTGGTAATTAATGATCAAATCCTTTGTAATTTCTATTTAAACCCTTCTTTGCGTTCATTCTTTTTGAAACATTGTCGCTGTCTATATATAGGTGGACTGAAGCAAAGGGTTTCGGCCGGAGCTCCAGTGTGCAGAGGTTTCTATAGGAACAAGGTGAGTCAGGTTGCATCCCCTACAATATTTTAATTTAAGCTTGTAAAATATACAAAGGATTTTGTGGCAGTTATCAGTTTGTTTCTACAAGTATGAAGTCCGCCTTTCACTTGTTTGGAAGCATTTCTTGTCTGGTTTGCGAAAAACCCATTATAACAGACACTAATTTAGGAGGGTATGATATAGAAGGAATTTATGATAGACTTTCCAGTTCCTTAGAAAATAATGTCCCAGCTTTGGAAATCCTGCATAGCAGACTGTGCGTAGCTGCTTCTTTCCCTCTTGCAGTAATTTGCCCCGAGCTAGTTCATGAATGTGTTCATAAGTATGATCAGCGGACTGAGTGAATTCTCAAAAAGGATGGTAGTGTCTTGTTGGCTGTTAATAGGGAAATTGTTTCTCTAGCTTCCAAATTCCAGAGCAAACCTTTTCCACTTTCTCTACTGCACAATCCCTTGTTAAATTCAAAGTAAATGCGGATGCAAATCACACTTTTATGACCAAGCATTGGTTATTGAACCCTCAGAGGGGAGGTTCCCATTTTCCCAAAAATAGAAGTCATGTGCACCTGTATATTAGTGATGTCATGGTGATGCTGCAGAGAGCCAGAGGGTCACCAGAGTCTTATTTCTTCTCAGACTGGTTGTTTTGTTATATTCAAATTGTTTTAGAAGGAAAACATATACTATATTGGGCTAAATTGATTGCTGGTTCCATGAGGGAGCAACTTAACAATTCAAAACTTACTGGGTGTAGTTTCTTCATGACCTCTTATCTGATGTATTGTTTAGCCTGTAGTAGACGCTGGGACGGGATGATTCATGAACCTTGGTATGATGGTATGTGTGTTTATGAGTATTTTCCTGTTCTTCACAAAAATAATATAATTCAAAACTACAAGAGAGTGCATGACACTTTTATGGGCAAACTCTGTTTTGAGTTGACTAGGGATTCTGCCAGAAGAATGAGTTCTGAAGCTCAGGGATTTGTAACCAAATATGGGAGCTTCTACACTTAGTTCCCTAGATTCACTTATGTTAGGGTCGGTGGCTTTGAAGATCCTCCTACAACGTTGCCTAGGTATGCTTTTGACTGCTTTATTACTGGAGAGGTTTGTAGGCAACTTGCCACTATACTCAGACGATTTCTTCCTGAAGAGGAATGGGAGAAAGTTTTCCCATTGTAGCTAGGTAAATTCTCATGTTTTTCTATGGAAGACGTAATAAGCATAGGGAGTGATTTGAGTCATTTTGATTTCAAATATTATACAGAAAGAGCAGGTTTTGACAACAAGAACTTTTCCAGTGGGAGTTTAGGACTTAGATCCCATATGTTCCCAGTTCCCCATCTAGAAGATTTCTGGGAGGATTGTCCTAATGAGTGCCATGTTAAGGAGAGAGATCACAGTCGGCTCTGTATATCTCAGATTCTATCCATGAGATTGCAGTTCAATGTAGAAGGTGTGACAGATGATGGTTCAAACTTAGTTGAACCAAATTTCAAAAGACCCCTGGGAAACGAAGAATATGATATTGATTGATCAATGGAAGAAGAAGATGATATTAAACGCAGGACACATCATGTGCTTCAATTAACCGAGGAATGGCTCTGAGCCAGAAGAAAACAGTCTAGTCCTAAGTCAGTTGAAGTTAAAACTTCACCTTTGTATTCCCTTTCCCCTATTTCTAATCCTCATAAACCAATTGATAATGCAGGTTCATCAGGCAAGCAGCGGACTAAGGGTTTCAAGAAGAAATATGTTGCAGAGTCCCCGCCTATAGTTTTGCCTCAGCAAATCACCAGATCAAAGACCCAGTCTCAAAGTAAAGAGAAGATGACTCAGGAAAACACGAAAACAATCAACTTGGAGAGTGATAAATTTGGGGATATGAATTATCAAATTGGCGAAGATGAGCAGATAGGGAAAGACCTCTTTGATCTAGATGATGTGACCTTGGATATGATGGAAAATCCTACAAAAACAACCGAGCAACCAGCTGCGGCGAGTATCACACCAAAATGGCTTACTACTTCAGTGAACAAGAAATGAAGCCTAATTCCTGTCTCTATCCCAGTGCAGGACATTGTCAGCAAGTACGTTCAAAAGACTCCCAAGGCTAAAAAAGTCAAGAGCACTGCACGGATGTTTGCCGATGCAAAAAATGGAAAGTGGACTGCTGAAGTGGCCACCTACAGGCCAAAAGAGGAGAAGCAAGATGTTGCGACAGAAGATTTTTAAGTCACCAAAATTGAATTAGGAACCATGGATAGGGTAGGGAAGAATCACCTGTTTAAGGAGACAACTCAACAAATGTTAATGACATCTTAGCAGGACAACAAAGAAAAGAAATAAATGAAACAGACAATAATGTCACTGTCCTAGTTCATAAACACTTTCTACAATTTTGATGCCACGCCATTGATCCAATCCCCACAGGTGTTCAATCCAAATTCCACAGAAAGTAAAAATTTGCTAAATCAAGTTCAGCGTGGCCAAACTTTGGTCTCTTTGGTTGATGAGTGGATGTCTCAAGTACTCAACAGTACATTAAAGACTCACATATAGTCCTCCATGACACATAAGCTATAATGGGAGAATTGCAGACTCAACGACAAGTCTGGGATGAAGAAGAAGAAAAATGGGTCTCAGCAATGACAAAATTCTTGGAAATAGAGAGGTACGATTTTAGTAAATTCTGCACAGAAAAATATCTAAAATCCACTGAAGAATCAATTTTCTTCATACTTAGAAAGAACATCAGTTGGCGTATCTCTATCATAATAAACACCATTACAAAAAATAAAGAATACGAGGCCGAGGCTAAACAGATTCACAAGGCCACTGTGAACGAGTTGAAGGTCATCAACTTCACCTATACTTATCCAGCAACCTACGGTGAACAGGAATTGAAAGGGGCCCTAGAAGCCTTCAATTCAACTATGAAGATAATCAAAGAAAATGCTAATCTTAAAGCCACTGACCTAACTTAGATGGCAAGGATTGAAACGATGTTATACCTGTGTGTGGATCAATTGCCAGGGCTAGTGGAAAAAAGTGAAGAAGTTGAAGTGGAGCAAAGAGGCCTCAATGGCCCAGATTGTGAATTCCAATATCCTGCATCTGCTGTTTGCAAAGGAGCCGGTCCAAGCATACAAGGAATGAAATCCTACTCACTCGGTTGCCAAAGATGAAGGAAGCCTAGCGGGAAACGAGGATCGTGCGGGGGACAAAGAACTGGATTTAGAAAGTTAGTTTTTATTTGAATTAACATGCAAACTCTCAAGGATAGGTGTCTTTTTTCTTCTGGTTTTGTTTTATAACTAATTTCTTGAGAGGTCGAGTTTTACGGGAGACTTCTCGGTGTTTTAAAACTATAAGTACTGTTGCTAAAAATGGGAGAAGGGTTCGAAAAAAAGAAATTGATCGTAACTAGATAGTTTAATTTTGTTGTGACAGTTTTAATTTGAATCTTAGAGGAAGATAGGTGGGTGAATATGATACTATTAAAAGAACAGACTTCATATGATTGCCTATGTAGTAATTTTGAAATAAATTACAGTTAAGTTTATCAAATCTGTGTCGTTTGAAAACAAAGAGCAAGTGTCTTGTGTTGGCATTTTGTTTACTCTGTCATGTATATATATGTGAATTCATAATAGCTTGACTTTATCTATATTCTGTTGCCTTATTGTTGATTAGTTATCTATTTTCATTTGAATCTGCTGAAAGAGAAACCGTGCTTTTTCTTTCCTTTTCATTTTCGCTATCTTTCTTAAGGTGTTTCTGCAATACTTCTCATCTATGAATGATGAAGTAACCTTTATAAACTTTTAGGTTAAAAGTTGAAACTTAAAAGTGGATGTTATTGATAAAGTATTTCTAGGGAGCTGTACCTAGGATAAAATTCAGAGGGAAGTGAGCTCAGATCACTTACCCAACTGCTAGTGTCATTTGTGTTTCAAAAGGGCTGTAGAGTTTTCCTGTAAAATATTTACCGAGAGACAAATCTGTTCGCTAACAGATTTTGGCGACTCTACTGGGGAGCACTAAACAATTTAAACCTATTTTAATGCTTTCTTTGATGAATAATTATGGTGCTACCAGCTATAGTAATACCTAACCAAGAGGAATTACCTCCTGTTATTCAACCAGATCTTAACTTTCAAGACACCCAAGAAGATATAATTGCTGATTTGAATACCCTTGCTTAGAATTTAAGGACTAGCCATCATCAGTACCAAAAAATTCTCTTAGTCTTGGAAGAAGAGGAAGATATAGGGGAGTGGCTTCGAGGTCTCCCAATTTCTCATAAAGCACAAATTATTGACAGGGATATCCAAAGGCAATAAAAAATATAATACTGGATTCTCGATCGTATACCAGGTCTCAAAGGAGGGAGGGAATCTTTGATACTTTTTATGAAAGTTTACAAAACCTTCAATTCCCAATCGCCTACATTCCAAAGTCTAAAGCTAAGAGTAGGCCTCCATCCCAGCCTAAGGATCAATCAAATACCTCTCCATCCACTAGTGTCTGGCAATCTTTGACCTTATCTGGCATTCAAGCACCCCCCCTTGTAACTATCTTTCCAATCATAGTCATTGCACAACCATGGGGCACAATAGTCGACCCTCTAGCACTTGGTGCTCATCATCCCCTTCCTAAGGGTATTAAAGATGTTCTTTCTAAATTTTCTGGAGATGGTAAAGTCTCAGTAGATGAACATTTCAATGCATTCAGTGTAGCAACTGCTATTTTAGCGGTACAACATGAAGATGTAGCTGTTAGGTTTTTTGCCCAATCCTTAACGAAAGGAGCTACATAATGGTTCAGTCATTTGCCCAGAGGATCTATAACAAATTGGCAAACCATGAAGACAACGTTCAAAAATCGTTTCAAAGGCACTGATGACGAGCATTCTCTGTTGGCACAATTGACACAAATGAAGAAGGAAATCCATGAGCCTATGAGGGACTATGTGGCTCGGTATAACAAGGTGATTCATAAAATTCCTACTGCCAAAAGACCGACTCCAGAAAACCAACAATATTTTTTGTAAACTCTATGCCCCCAGACATAGGTTTTCACTTGAGAAGAAGTAGGCCCGCAGATTTGGACACTGGCCAAAGCCAAGCCACCGAATTGGAGGATGATCTTATCACAACATGCAAATGGAGAAAAGATGTGTAAACACCTCATTCCCAAGCCTCGACTTCCTCATCCACAGACCCAGTTGTCCAAAGACTCATGAATGATGTCATTGCATTGAAAAGACAATTACCTAAGCAAGGATCTTCCTATCCTCCCATGTACCAAGACACTAGTCGAAAGCAACCCAACCAATGGAAAAATAAAACTCCTCTTTTTCCCCCAACTCAGCTGAGGTTGTCCCTAGAGGCTTCTCCAAAAGAATGATGACAGTTCCTGTCTAGATATGTTGAGACATATTCAAATGGAGGCAACTAAATATGTGTTAGGGGAATGTACTCTAGAGGAAGTGGCTTAAGAGTGACTTGGCGACTCTGGCTCATACTATTTAGAATAAGAATTTGACTTCGAAAGAGGGGATATTCTAATCACTCTTGAAGACCCAACATGTGCTATGCTGACTCGTAATCAAAAGACTTCTAAGCATGGTACCACATCATCCTGTACCTTTCAGAAAACTCATGAACCAGTGAGTAATATTTACCCTTCCAGTAACAAGGTTTATGATTTTAAAGCTTTACAAAAAAATATGGTATGTCTTCTTTTGATATAGTTGAATTTTGCAAATCCTTTGCTATACAAATCTCTCCTGCTGAATATTTAAAATTGAATCCAAAAGAAATTGATAAACTGGATAGATACGTCCAAGGAGATGCATCACCTTCCTCCTAGTCACCTTCCTCCCAGACCAACCAATGTGCTACAGACCAAGCCGGTGATTCTATACAAACTCCTACAGTTGCACCCCCTATTGTTACGAACAAAAATAATTCAGCCGCCATAACTACCTCAAGAATGAAATGTGAAATTGATGAAATGAGAAAACCCGATCCTTTCTATATTTCCTTTCTCCTTAATGGTCTCAAGCTGAGTAATTGTATCATAGTTTTGGGTGCTTCTGATAATATTGTCATGCCCAAAAACTAGGGCAAAGCACACACATTTTTTTTTAAAAGACATAAGTACATACAACTAACAATGGTTGAGTTGGAAAGGTGATAGCAAGGTAGAGGTAACCTTCGAGTTACAAGGTATATACGCAGATTGAATAAGAGTCATGCCACAAACAGATGCAGAATTGGGGCATCAACTTGTTCCACGGGTTATATGAATGCTTAACTCAGGTTGATCTAACTCTGATTCCATGTTTAGAATCATGATGGTAGTTAGTGGTTAGGAACATATGTTGATCTAGGTTTCCCTAATCCTTACTTACCTCTTAATCTAGATTACATCTTATTCTATTCACATCTAGTTCCAGTATTCTTTCAACATTAACTACTAGCTCAAAACCTAGTCAAATTAATATTCTACTTTTTTTTTAAACAACATCAATTGACATGCTTAAAATTTAAGAACAATTTCACTATACCAAACAACTATTGATTAAAATCTAAAAGCTGAAATCAAATATGATTTCCTAACCTACCAACATCATTTCTAATAAAATTATTTCCCTTTTGTGAAAACACATGCAATCCCAACTCATCAATCTCCTAACAAACAACTTTAAATTATTCTTTAATAAGACAATTAAATTATCCTCTAATACAAAATTTAAATTAACTTCTAATTGAATTTTAACATAACCCCTAAACCCTTGAACACAAGAGTAACATATTCCCTTTTTTCATAATAAAATTTAAATTAACATTATCTATACATTAGAATAAATTGATTAATTCCCCTTCTCTAATAGGCTAATCACACTTTTTAGGCCAAATCCCTATTAGATTAATACACAAATCTCACAATTTTTAAAATAACCTAAACAACTAATATAAGGATCCCTTTAAAATGATTAATAATTAGTTTAATATGTTGATCCAATACCATTTAAATTTGATCATGTTAATAAATCCCCCCATCTTTCAAAATACTAAAGTTATTAACCTATTGATTTATGCTACATCATTGAATTAGTTTATGTATATAAAATGGTACCAAATTAAGAATTAAAAACAATATAGAAAAATGCCTAATTAACTAATTTAAAACTATCTACTAACTACCTATAATTTAATCTATCTAACAATTAATCCCCTAACCTAACAAATCTACTAACTTATTAAACTATCATCTTCTATGACAAGTCCAAAACCCAAAATACATTGGTGAAGGGGGCCGAATTCCTAAGTGAAAGTGCAGGTTGAAAATGATTGTTTTGGGGGCCCACCACCTATCTTACCATCCTTATACATAGGATTTCACATGGCAAGGCAGAACATGTAAAGGTGGCGTGGGTTACTAGGAGGAGGTGATGATGCAAGGCCCACCTACCAATCTCCCATCCTCCAAGGTAAATCTTCGCATGAAATGGAAGGGAGTTGACTTAGCAAAGGACATGTTAGAATTGCAGGGTATCACAACAAGGGGAAAGGGTGGCGCATAACCCAAGTAGTGTAGCCCCCCCATAAAATTTTTGATTTATTATACAAACTATGCAAAGTGGCGCTCAAACAAGAGGTAAGAAGGGTAAGGAGTATGGTAAGGGTGGGGCCCATGGAAAATGGGTAAAGGCAAGGTGAGTTTAATTTATAATTTAGGATTAAATTACATGGTTATCTTAATGAGATTAGATTACGAATTTAACTAGGGAGAAAACACATTGGAAAAAGAATATTCTTTGTGGTAAGGAGAATATTTCATTTCTCATACAAATTTCAGAGAGTATTTTTTTTTTTAAAATTTGGAAAGTGCTACGGGCTTTGTTTGATATAAGCTCTTCCATTTTGATTTACTTGGTTCAATTTTTGTAATAGATCATAGTGTGCATTATGATTGATTTATAAGGGCAATATACTAAGAAGACTAATAATATTAGTTGATTTCTATATTATCATACTAACTAGTTTGATTTGTTATTGTTAGCAAAGTTATTTCTTCTTCTCAAGAGTTGAATTTGAAAAGGAGATTTTTATTGCAGAGAATTGAATCTATGGAGATGGAATTAGAGACTTTCAAAGGGAGAAATGGAGTGTTCCAATAACTTGAAGATTTACATTTACATATATTATGGAGGTTTCAAGATTCACAATTCCTCAATATTTTTAGGAAATGAGACTATTATATTGTCTATCTCTTTCAATATAGGGTATCCCTCTATATATGTATGATTAACTTCTTTTCTTTTAAGAAATATAATGCAATATGCATGAATTAAAGATTCTATCATTTACATTATGGTAATCTTACAATCTACATTTACACATTTTCAAGATGATAAATCTACACAATACTTTGATGGTATACAACATATCTTCCTTTAATGAATCATTACATAAAGAAGAAGATCTCTTCACATCTTGCTTGAAAAGCTTAAAAAATGAGCATTACAACAATCAACAAGAATGAATTTCAATACAATGAGTGACTATGCAACATTGAAGTTGCTTACACACAACTACCCCCAAATAGATATTTCTTTCAATCTTTTTTCACCATCTTCATGACTTCAAAAAATTGCAAATTTCATGAGGAAAACCATGAGAGGCTCACCTCCCAACCAAGGCCTCAAGGAGGCCACCCCCGAGTTTGGAGAACCAAGGCTAAACAAGATTTTACATCCAAATTCTCACAAATATTTTATATGCACAAAAACAACAATAAACTCCCAACCAAGGTCTCACAAATGAGTTTTCCAAACCCATTGAAGTAGGGTGAAGGTGGGATTTTTCAAGGAGGAGAATGTCATTGCAATTTCCAAATTTTTCAACAAGAGTTTTCCATGCCTCTCCAAAGCTAGATTGACATTCCTTTCATATACACATTTGACCATTTCTATACCAAAAATAATATTTACAACATGGCTTCATGGAGCCCATACTCCATGAAATTATCATTCTTCTCCAAGAGAAGAGACTTTCACTACAATGGAGAGCCCAACTAACCCCTTCACCCAAGACCACTTCTTCTCTTTCGAAAAGGATGAGTAATGCCTTAACTCTCACGAACAACACTCCCAATCCAAAAGAACAATAATTGATACAAAAAATCTAATTGCATTTCCAATCCAACACATGACAACAAAATCTATATACAACAACACTATACAAAATTTCATACATGAACACCATACAAGATTTCATATTCATATAACAATAACATCCAAATCTTTTTGCAACAAAACAATCACTTCATGGCAAAGGAGACCAACCTTCTAAATGTGTTATGGAAAAATGAAACTTGAGAAGAGCCCAAATCTTTATCCTTCCTCTTTCCAAAACCCTAATTGTCTCTAAAATTAGAGAGTGGGTGAACACCTACTAAGTCACCCAAAACCCTCTAAAAAGACCCCCAAAAGTGTACTCAAGACCTAACAATAATGAGACATGACAACTAGCCTTTTTGTCTCCCCTCTTAATTGTGAGTTTAGTAAGGAGTGTGAGACAAGTTGGATGCATGTGTCCATCTCCATTTTCACCACTTTTGAAAAGTAGGCATTTTAAAAAGTCATAATGGTGACCCAGGTTTCTCCCATAGGTAAAAACTAGCCCTAACTTAAGGTACCCCCTTAGGGTTAACTAATTTAGTCAAAAAATACACTCTAGGGTCACTTTTAATCCTTTTAAAGTACCTCTAAAGTTCAAATCCGAGTTCCAACATGATGTGATCCCTACAAGACATCTATATGCAAGTGGGATTAATATAATATCATATAAGGTTAGGTGATTCTTGCCCAAACCCTAATTGACATGTCACCATCCACATAGACAACACAAGTGTCAAGTGACATCAAACAAAATACATATCACATTCACAATGACATGTCCAAACAATAACATAAATTTTAAACTATTAACACACATTCAGATTACGTTTACAACAAGGATCACATTACAACGAGGTTTCAAACCCTTATTGGATTAAACCTTGGCTTACTCAATTCACATATGTTTATCCCTAATTCTTTGAATAATTCTATGGTTCCCTTTCCTGCATACTAAACTTTGAGCATTAGTAGTCCAAAATGATAAAATCACATGTAATATACATTTTCAATTCATAATTAGCAACATTAACCAATAAGCAGAACTAAGTCCCTAATTGAAATTTTCATACATAAATGTTTAAAACATAAGAATTCCTTAATCACCATGACATAACATCCATGAAATAGTCAAGTCTAATCATGATTCGGTCTTCTCATCAATTCACTGATCTAAACATATATAATCAAAATCAACCACCTATTCTAGGTCTATTCTATATCAAAATGTAATCCACACAATATAATCATCATCATAACATAATATCACGAGTCTCTGTTAGGATAATAAAAAAGTGTATCAATGTATCAAAACATAAAGTATCAAAGTGTGATCAAGCAGTAAAGCTACGATGGGTCAGGGTGAGGTCTCATATCCTCCCCCACTAGGCATGAACTTCCTCCTGGAGTTCATAAAAAAGATATGGGTACTGAGATCTCATCTGCGCTGCATCCTCCCATGAAGCTGTGACCTCATCATAACAATCCCACTGGACCCTAACCTGGTCTAGCTCTCAGCCTCGGAGGGCAAGGGTCCGTCGGGCTATAATATGAATGGGCTCTAGTGCTAGCTGTCTGTCTGACTCCACCTGCAAGGCATCCCAATATATAATGTGAGACTCATCATAAATATATTTCCGTAGCACAAATACATGAAACACATCATGGATGCGTGACAGGCTGGGTGGCAAGGCTAGACGATAGGCAATTGGTCCTATCCTCTCCAATATCTTGAAAGGTCCAACAAAGCGAGGCACTAACTTAGAGCCCTTTCCAAAATAGATTGGACTCTTATGTGGGCGCACTCCCAAGAAGACCCTATCTCCAACCATATACTCACAATCAACCCTCTTCGCATCTGCATA
Source organism: Thuja plicata (assembly GCA_018584345.1). Taxonomy (NCBI): domain Eukaryota; kingdom Viridiplantae; phylum Streptophyta; class Pinopsida; order Cupressales; family Cupressaceae; genus Thuja; species Thuja plicata. Next base: position 2,080,200 of record MU226649.1, on the reverse strand, counting down.
CTTCTTCTGTCGATCCTAAGCCTCCCTAAGGCGCTGTCTAATCAAGACAACCTGCTGCTCCATATCCTTAACCAACTGAGGTCCAATAGATACTCTATCCTCGATCATGTCCCAACTCAGTGGTGTCCTGCATGGTCTACCGTACAAGGCCTGATATGGTGGCATACCTATAGAAGAATGATGCCCATTATTATAGGCAAACTCGACCAGATGTAGATATTCCTCCCACTTGACCTAATGGTCCATCACATACATGGGCAACATGTCCTCCAATACCTTGTTAACCCTCTCGGTCTGGTCATCTGTCTGAGGGTGATATGTTGTACAAAAATTGAGCCTAGTGCTCAACACTGCTTGTAACTCTCTCCAAAAGGATGATGTGAACAAGAAGTCTCTATCAGAGATGATCTTACAGGGAATGTCATGAAGTTTGACAATATCCTGCAAAAAGACCTGAGCTACGTCTCGTGCTATGAATGTAGTACGCACGAGTGAGAAGTGGGAAACCTTGGTCAATGTGTCGACTGTCACCAAGATAACATCATGGCAGCGAGAAGACATAGGGAGACCAACAATGAAGTCCATAGATATAGTATCCCACTTCCACTCGAAAATCTCATGTGGCTGCAGGAGCCCACCTGGATGACTATGCTCTGTCTTCACTCTCTGGCACTCTAGACATCTAGCAACTATGCTGACAATCTGCAATCTCATGCTCGACCAATGATACAATTGTCTTAGATCGGCATGCAACTTATTAACTCTCGGATGAGCTGCATAGGGTGCTTTGTGAGCCTCAAGCACAATAAACTCCCGCAAGTCACCCGCAGAAGGTACATAGATGCGTCCCCTATGACGTAGAAGTCCATTGGACTCCAAGGAATACTCTGTAAATCTCCTCTCAAGGGGTCTCTGAGAATGGATAAACTAAAAAATCTCCACATATAATCCATCCTCTGGCAAATGATGCAAAATATGGTCCCTCAAATCTATACTAGAAGTCATAGACAAAAGCTCATGTCGCCTCCTACTCAAGGCATCTGCAACTAAATTCTCTTCCCCCTTGATGTAATGAACATCAAAATCATACTCACACAAAAACTCCATCCATCTCATCTGCCTAGCATTAAGATTGGGCTATGTAAAGATATATTGTAGGCTCTGGTGGTCTGAATGAAGCTCAGATCGGTGACCTAGAAGGAAATGTCACCATCTCACTAAAGCATGAACCACCGCGGCGAGTTCTAGGTCATGAGTAGGATAATTAAGTTCGTGAGTCTTTAGCTTCCTAGACTCAAAGGCTATAGGATGACCCTCCTGCATAAGGACTTCTCCTAAATCATCCAATGAAGCATCAGTACATACAAAAAAATCTGCCGAAGGATCTGCCACTGCTAAAATCGATGCACTAGTGAGGACTTTCTTGAGCTCCTCGAAAGCTCTCTCACACTTCTCTGTCCATTCATACTTCTTCCCCTTTCTCTGAAGGGAGGTGATGGGATGAGCTACTCTAGAAAATCCTGCCATGAAGCGTCTGTAATATCCTGCTAAGCCCATAAAAATTCTAACCTCAGTGACACTGGTGGGTGCTGGCCAATCCATAATAGTTCTAATCTTCAATGAGTCTACCGAGATCCCATCACCGGATATAACGTGACCAAGATAATGCACCTCGGGTCTAAAGAAGGCACACTTTGACAAGCTTCCATATAACTGATTCTCTCTCAAACGCTGCAAAACCTGTCTCAGATGCTCCTCATGCTCCTCCTCATTGCGAGAATATATCAGAATATCATCAAGGAATACTACCACAAATTTATCCAAAAATGTACAAAATACTCCATTCATGAGGCTCATGAACACAGCTGGAGCATTCATGAGGCCAAATGGCACTACTATGAACTCATAGTGACCATACCTCATTCGAAAAGCAGTCTTGTGGATATCACTTTTCACAATCCGTAACTGATGGTACCCTGACTTCATATCTATCTTTGAGAATACTCGGGCACCCTGTAACTGATCAAACAGATCGATCATAGGAAGTGGGTATTGGTTCTTAATTGTTACTTTATTCAACTAACGATAATCAATGCAAAATCTAAGTGACCCATCCTTCTTCACAAAAATTAAAGGTGCACCCCAAGGTGATACACTAGGTTAGACATGCCCTTTCTCCAAGAGCTCTTCTAACTGAATTTTGAGCTCATTGAGCTCATGTGTGGTCATCCTGTAAGGTGCTTTAGATACTGGCTCAGCTCCTGGTACAAGATCTATGTAAAAATCAATTGCCCTAGGTGGAGGCATACCGGGTAACTCAGTAGGAAATACATCTGCAAACTCCTGAAGAATAGGATAATCCTCGAGTGAAGGCTCCCCTCCCAAATCCTCATTTCTATCACTAATGGTGATGGAAAATAACTGACATCCCTTCTGCACACACCGCCTAAGCTGCATAGCAAAAATAATGCAAAGGGATACGGGTCTTTGCATCCCAAATATAACCATAAAAGTGCCGTGATCATCAACACACTCAACCCTCTTCTGACGATAATCTACCTTGGCACTGTGGGCACATAGCCAATCCATGCCAAGGACTACATCATAAGAACCTAGAGGTGTAATGTGGAGATCAGTCATCGTGATTAAGTCTCCAATCTAAATCTGACAGCTGTGAACTAAGGAACTAACAGACACTCTGGCTCCTGAAGCTAACTCAACCTCCCAACCAACATCCTGTCTAATTGCTACGAGACCGCAACACTCCACTACATACGGAGATATAAAGGAGTCAGTGGCTCCTGAATCAAACAAACACTAATACCCTGAATCATACCTGCGACCTTTATGACCATGGCCTAGTGCTCGGCCTGGCGGTTATCAACCACTGCAAAAACTCTATGGGATCTACCCATATCTCCAAATGTAGTCTCTGAGGTAGCCCCTCTCTAACCACTGGCTGACTGTCCCTGTAGGCACTCTCTCGCTAAATGACTCATACCACCGCAAGTGTAACATGGCCCACGGGTCTAAATCTACACTCCCTGTGTCCTAGGCTGCTATGTTCCTCCGGCCCTACTAGAACCACTTAATCCACCCCTAGAGGACTGCTGAGTCCTAGCTGACTGTGTCTGAGGGGTCTATGTCCTATGATCCTATCTAGGGCCCTGAGACTGCCACTGTTTGGGTTTAGAGCCCTGATAACCCTATGAATGCCTTTGTCTAGAATCCTGCTGGGATCTCTGCTGCTGAGACTGTTGACCCTTAAAGGATCCTATTGAGTGATTATGTTTCCCTTTCCAAGGGGGTCTCTGTTGTCCTGCCAGTTGGGAAGAGGGGTTTCGGTGTTGGGACCAATCTCAAGACTCCTGTCTAGTACGGATATCCTCGGCCACAAGTGCCGTCTCAACTACCCCTCTAAACATGGTAGGGAATGCTAGGCGTACTATGCTTTAAAGAGACATATTAAGTCCCTTAATGAAACAGTGAATACACAGTTTCTCATCCTTCATGTAATCAACATATGGAAGGAGCTCGAGAAACTGACTTTCATTTTGGTTCACTGTGAGGCCTCTCTGCTGGAGATCATGGAACTCCTCTATCTGTCTCTGTCTGAAATGCTCGGAGAGATATCTCTCACAGAAACAGGCCACAAAAGTCTCCCAAGTGAGTGTGTCAATACTCACTCCACCTATGGACACCTCCTGCTCCCACCAAGTGGAAGCCTTCTCCCGTAGGAGATGGACTGCAAGTCATGCCTTTATATTTCTTCCATAAGGGCACAATCCAAAACATCATTGTAAATTCTTTAACCAGGCCTTTGCTACTGACCCATCAGTGGATCCCAAAAACAAGGTTGGCTGGAGTCGTAATAACTCTCGGATCTCATCTCCAACATCTTGAGGGGGTCTCTCCCTTGCATGTATCTCATGCTCACATGGTATTACAACCCGATGAACTGACTCACCCTCCTGATCATCATGACCCTCAACAGACCTGGGTCGAGGACTCCTACTCCTCTCTCAGCTAACTGCTCTATCATTCTCTAAAACCTGTGCTTCCCCTTAGGAAATCTGCTGCTGAACTATGGGTGGTAGTCTCTGCTGAATCACCCCAATCAGATTTTGGAGAACATCCATAATATCCTGGTTAGGGTTCTGAAGTGGTGGAGGTGGTTGTAGAGGTGGTGGATCCTCCTGTCTTGCCCCTGCACAGGGAGCTCTATGACCTCTGTCTCGTCAGTTAGCTCTGGTGACCGCATGCATCCTACACAATGATTTAAGTTTTGAATGAGTTGAAATGTAATGGGTTAGGTTCCTAGTGTCAAAAAACTGAATCTGATACCACAATGTCATGCACAAAAACTAGGGCAAAACACACAATTTTTTTTTAAACACATAAGTACATACAACTAACAATGGTTGAGTTGGAAAGGTGATAGCAAGGTAGAGGTAACCTTCGAGTTACAAGGTATATATGTAGATTGAATAAGGGTCATGCAACAAACAGATGCAGAATTGGGGCATCAACTTGTTCCACGGGTTATATGAATGCTTAACTCAGGTTGATCTAACTCTGATTCCATGTTTAGAATCATGATGGTAGTTAGTGGTTAGAAACATATGTTAATCTAGGTTGCCCTAATCCTTACTTACCTCTTAATCTAGATTACATCTTAATCCATTCACATCTAGTTCTAGTATTCTTTCAACATTAACTACTAGCTCAAAACCTAGTCAAATTAATATTCTACTTTTTTTTTTAAACAACATCAATTGACATGCTTAAAATTTAAGAACAATTTCACTATACCAAACAACTATTGATTAAAATCTAAAAGCTGAAATCAAATCTGATTTCCTAACCTACCAACATCATTTCTAATAAAATTATTTTCCTTTTGTGAAAACACATGCAATCCTAACTTATCAATCTCCTAACAAACAACTTTAAATTATTCTTTAATAAGACAATTAAATTATCCTCTAATACAAAATTTAAATTAACTTCTAATTGAATTTTAACATAACCCCTAACCCCTTGAACACAAGAGTAACATATTCCCTTTTGTCATATTAAAATTAAAATTAACATTATCTATACATTAGAATAAATTGATTAATTCCGCTTCTCTAATAGGCTAATCACACTTTTTAGGCCAAATCCCTATTAGATTAATACACAAATCTCATAATTTTTAAAATAATCTAAACAACTAATATAAGGATCCCTTTAAAATGATTTCTAATTAGTTTAATATGCTGATCCAATATCATTTAAATTTGATCATGTTAATAAATCCCCCCATCTTTCAAAACACTAAAGTTATTAACCTACTGATTTATGCTACATCATTGAATTAGTTTATGTGTATAAAATGGTACCAAATTAAGAATTAAAAATAATATAGAAAAAGACCTAATTAACTAATTTAAAACTATCTACTAACTACCTATAATCTAATCTATCTAATAATTAATCCCCTAACCTAACAAATCTACAAACTTATTAAACTATAATTTTCTATGACAAGTCCAAAACTCAAAATGCATTGGTGAAGGCGGCTGAATTTCTAAGTGAAAGTGCAGGTTGAAAAGGACTGTTTTGGGGGCCCACCACCTATCTTACCATCCTTATACATAGGATTTCGCATGGAAAGGTAGAACATAGGAAAGGTGGTGCGGGTTACTAGGAGGAGGTGATGATGCAAGGCCCACCTACCAATCTCCCATCCTCCAAGGTAAATCTTTGCATGAAATGGAAGGGAGTTGACTTAGCAAAGGACATGTCAGAATTGCAGGGTATCACAAAAAGGGGGAAGGGTGGTGCATAACCCAAGTAGTGTAGCCCCCCATAAAATTTTTGTTTATTATACAAACTATGCAAAGTGGCAATCAAACAAGAGGTAAGAAGGGTAAGGAGTATGGTAAGGGTGGGGCCCATGGGAAATGGGTAAAGGCAAGGTGAGTTTAATTTATAATTTAGGATTAAATTACATGGTTATCTTAATGAGATTAGATTACAAATTTAATTAGGGAGAAATCACATTGGGAAATGAGTATTCTCTGTGGTAATGAGAATATTTCCTTTCTTATACAAATTTCAGAGAGCATTTTTTCCTCTAAATCTAGAAAGTGCTATGGGCTTTGTTTGATATAAGCTCTTCCATTTTGATTTACTTGGTTCAATTTTTGTAATAGATCATATGTGCATTAAAATTGATTTATAAAGGCAATATAATAAGAAGACTAATAATATTAGTTAATTTCTATATTATCATACTAACTAGTTTGATTTGTTATTGTTAGCAAGGTTATTTCTTCTTCTCAAGAGTTGAATTTGAAAAAGAGATTTTTTATTGCAGAGAGTTGAATCTATGGAAATGGAATTAGAGACTTTCAAAGGGAGAAATGGAGTGTTCCAATAACTTGAAGATTTACAATTACATACATTGTGGAGGTTTCAAGATTCACAATTCCTCAAGATTTTTAGGAAATGAAACTATTATATTGTCTTTCTCTTTCAATATAGGGTATCCCTCTATACATGTCTGATTAACTTCTTTTCTTTTAAGAAATATAATGCAATATGCATGAACTAAAGATTCTATCATTTACATTATGGTAATCTTACAATCTATATTTACACATCTTTAAGATGATAAATCTACACAATACTTAGATGCTATACAACATATCTTCCTTTAATGAATCATTATCTAAAGAAAGAGATCTCTTCACATCTTTCTTGAAAAACTTAAAAAATGAGCATTACAACAATCAACAAGAATGAATTTCAATACAATGAGTGACTATGCAACATTGAAGTTTCTTACACACAACTACCCCCAAATAGGGATTTATTTCAAGCTTCTTTCACCATCTTCATGACTTCAAAAACCTGCAAATTTCATGAAGGAAAACATGGGAAGCTCACCTCCCAATCAAGGCCTCAAGGAGGCCACCCCCGAGCTTGGAGAACCAAGGCTAAACAAGATTTCACATCCAAATTCTCACAAATATTTTATATGCACAAAAATAATAATAAACTCCCAACCAAGGTCTCACAAATAAGTTTTCCAAACCCATTGAAGTAGGGTGAAGGTGGGCTTTTTCAAGGAGGAGAATGCCATTGCAATTTCTAAATTTCTCAACAAGAGTTTTCCATGCCTCTCCAAGGCTATATTGACATTCCTTACATATACACGTTTGACCATTTCTATACCAAAAATAATATTTACAACATTGCTTCATGGAGCCCATACTCCATGAAATTATCCCTCTTCTCCAAGAGAAGAGACTCTCACTACAATGGAGAGCCCAACTAACCCCTTCACCCAAGGCCACTTCTTCCCTTCCCAAAAGGGCGAGTAATGCCTTAACTCCCATGAACAACACTTCCAATTCAAAAGAACAAGAATTGATACAAAAAATTTAATTACATTCCCAACCCAACACATGACAACAAAATCTACATACAACACTATACAAGATTTCATACATGAGCACCATACAAGATTTCATATTCATATAACAATAACATCCAAATCTTCTTGTAACAAAATAAGCACTTCATGGCAAAGGAGACTAACCTTCCAAATGTGTTATGGAAAAATGAAATTTGAGAAGAGCCCAAATCCTTATCCTTCCTCTTTCCAAAACCCTAATTGTCTCTAAAATTAGAGAGTGGGTGAACACCCACTAAGTCACCCAAAACCCTCTAAAAAGACTCCCAAAAGTGTACTCAAGACCTATCAATAATGAGACATGACAACTAGACTTTTTGTCTCCCCTCTTAATTGTGAGTTTAGTAAGGAGTGTGGGACAAGTTAGATGCATGTGACCATCTTCATTTTCGCCACTTTTGAAAAGTAGGCATTTTGGAGAGTCATAATGGTGACCTAGGTTTCTCCCATAGGTAAAAAATAAACCTAACCTAAGGTACCACTTTAGGGTTAACTAATTTGGTCAAAAAATACACTCTAGAGTCACTTTTAATCCCTCCTAAGTACCCCTAAAGTTTAAGTCCGATTTCTAACATGATGTGATCCCTACAAGACATCTATATGCAAGTGAGATTAATATAATATCATATAAGGTTAAGTGATTCTTTCCCAAGCCCTAATTGACATGTCACCATCTACATGGACAACACAAGTGTCAAGTGACACCAAGAAAAATACACATCACATTCACAATGACATGTCCAAATAATAACATAAATTTTAAACTATTAGCACACATTCAGATTATGTTTACAACAAGGATCACATTACAACAAGGTTCCAACCCCTTATTGGATTAAACCTTGGCTTACTCAATTCACATGTGTTTAGTCCCGATTCTACAAATAATTCCATGGTTCCCCTTCCTGCACACTAAACTTCAAGCATCAGTAGTCCAAGATGATAAAATCACATGTAATATATATTTTCAATTCATAATTAGCAACATTAACCAATAAACAGAACTAAGTCCCTAATTGAAATTTTCATACACAAATGTTTAAAACATAAGAATCCCTTAATCACCATGACATAACATCCATGAAATAGTCAAGTCTAATCATTATTCGGTCTTCTCATCAATTCATTGATCTAAACATATATAATCAAAATCAACCACCTATTCTAGGTCTAATCCATATCAAAATGTAATCCACACAATATAATCATCATCATAACATAATATCACGAGTCTCTGTCAGGATAATAAAAAAGTGTATCAATGTATCAAAACATAAAGTATCAAAGTGTGATCGAGCAGTAAAGCTATGATGGGTCGGGGTGAGACCTCACAAATATTATGCCATTATCTGTTGCCAAAGCCCTAGGCTTGAATTTGAAAAAAGTCTTTGGAAAATGCTATTCCATGGATGGAAAACATGTACCTTTGATTGGTCAAGTGAAAGATGCCCAAGCTGTTTTATCAGCTTACCCAGACAAGAGGTTAAAGTTAACCATTTTAGTCATAAATATACCTGCAAGCTATGGGATGCTATTGAGCAGAACTTTCTACAGAGACATGGGCGGGGTAATCAAGATGGATTGGTCAGAAGCTATTATCCCTATAGGGAAGAAAAAGGTCAAACTGGAACCTGAATCAAAAAATAAGTATACTGTCTTCCCATCCAACGATCCAAAAACACAAATCCTTTTTCAAGATTGTGTGTTTGATAACTATACGACTTTCTCACTTGAGACATCCCTCGTTCCTGTAGTCTGTGGTGAAAATGAACAAATTTGGTTAATGGAATTTGATGGTAGTTGTGCCAGTGTGGGATCTGGGGCTAGTGTGGTGTTTAAGGGCCCATATGATGAATATATCCCTTTCTCTTTTAAACTGGACTTTAAAAACACTAATAATATTGTCGAGTATGAGGCTCTGTTATTAGGTTTACGTGAGGCAAGGGCACTAGGGATTAAAGCAATTGTTGTGAGAGGTGACGCCGAATTGATAGTTAAGCAGGTGAAAGGCCAATTCACAGTCAAGAATGAACGCCTGAAACATTATAGGGAATTAGTCTAGGATGAAATCAAATATTATGAAGCCTTTTCCATAGAGGCAATCCCCAAAAATTTGAATTCAAGGTCTGATTCTATGACAATATCGGCATCCCTATTGCTCCCTCATCCAGATTTCAAAATAGATACATATAGGATTGAGATGATATATAGACCTGCGGTCCCTGATAACATTGAACATCTGCAAGTGTTTGAAGATGATACCCGAATCAAAGATTTCGTGACATGTGTAGATGTTTTTTCATCCACTTACCTTTAAGGAATGGGTGAAAGGTGTGAAGAGTCCAGTTCTGAGTTCTCACCAGAAGAAGAAGTTGTTTAGCTGAAGAGTAATAAAATTCCCAAAGGTTTGGTTTCCCTAGAAAATTTATTTTCCTGGAAAGATGATAGTTTCATTTCAAGAAAAGGCCCACATTTAGATGTGCTGAAATAATATGACAAAGTAAATATTGGCACTACAGATGAACCTCAGTGGATATCTATAGGTAAAACCCTATCTGTTCAGGAAAAGAAAAACCTCCAAGTCTTGTTGACGACCTATATGGATGTGTTTTCCTGGAACTACAATAAACTTAAGAATTTTTGGAAAGGAGAATTTAGTCATCATATTCCCCTTAAACCGGAGTCAAAGCCCTTTCGGCAGAAAATTCGAAGCTATAATCCTAAAGTATCAGAAGCAATTCTAAGGGAGGTAGACAAGATGCTAAAAGCAAGATTTATTTATCCTATCCATCACTCAACCTGGATCGCAAATATTGTCTCGGTGAGAAAGAAGAATGGAGAAATAAGGATCTGTGTAGATTTTCACAATTTAAATCAGGCTATGCTAAAGGATAATTATGCCCTGCCCAAGATGGAATGTGTTTTACAGACGGTGGCTAGATCAAAGATGATGTCTCTGCTTGACGGGTTTTCAGGGTATAATCAGGTGAGTGTGTCAGATGAAGATAAACACAAGACCGCTTTCACCACGCCATGGGGGACTTTTTCTTATAACAGAATGCCCTTTAGGTTGATCAATGTGGTGGTACCCTAAATTTTGATAATTTAGAAGTCCCAATCCATTATCAAGAAACATATTTCTCCATAAAAAAAAATATCAAAGGAAGGAAGCTTTATGACACAAATAAATAGAACTAACTCAAAGCCTTGAGAAAATGTTGGAATTTAGACCTGCTACAAAGATGATTCTGACAGAGGATAAAGATGGTTGAATTTTAAAAATATAAAACTGACCCAGTTTGGAAAATCAAATTTTCTATCTCCAGCAGAAATATTAGCTTTTCACAAGGTGTTTTTGATTTTTGACCAAAGCCAAATCCAAAAGTTAGGTAGTTATTTTTTAGTTAGTTTATTGTTTTTTCAAAATAATTTGTAATAAGAGTTGTCTTTTCACCCTAAAAAGGTGTGAAAGCCACACACACACACACACACACACACACACATATACATAATGTAAAATGTAAAGAGAGGGATACAATATAATACAATTTCAAATATTTAGATAGTTTTTAATCAACAAGTATAACATGGACCTGGATATACTATTTTTTCAAAATCAATAAAGATAAGTCCTTTTTCTTTCACATGTGTAATAGTTTCATTATCATTTTACAATTAGTCCCTCGGATAAACCAATAGAACTTCTTCAAAGTGATAGTTTGATGTGCATGCTTCCTGATTTGATTCATAATCTATATTTTCAATTGGTTTTCTTATTTTGCATGGTTAAATTTCGTTGATTGAGACCTTAGTCAATTGGTCTGTTATCTGAGAAGTGTTACCCATTTGAAATATTTCTGAATTTGTTTTAGGTTGCATGTACATCCATAACACCTTTGAAGTGATAAGTTTTCTTGTAAAACTGTCTTTGAGGTTGAACATAATATTGGAATGATCTTGACTGTATTGCCCATGGTAGAATAAGACACTGGTCTAATCATTATTTGGATTATAGTTATTCAGTTCATTATTTATAGTTTTGTGCTATCTTATCTATCTATTCATTTCAAATTACATACACATTTACTAAACATTCATTCAATTACTTAAAGTATTTCAGTTTACAGTTCACGATATATTTCTTTCTGTTAGATTTCTTTCAAGTTCCTTGCCATACTTGAGAGAGAAAGTTGAAGTGTTCCTTATCTGCTATAAAAAGCCTTGTAACTTGAAGGATAAGTCAAGGTATAGGCCTACCAGCCTTGGTTTTGCAGAGCCAGAATTGGAGAAGTTCCAACCTTGCCTTGGTTGTGACTTGTTAGTTGGCCAAATCACTTGGGTTTCCCAACATTGGATTGGCAAGTCCATAAGAAATCCAATCTGTCGATTTGAGCACCAACAGATTGGCGACTCTGCTGGGGACTTGTTCAAAAGAACATTTTTGTATTTTACCAAGAAGCTTTGGTGATATATTTAAGAATCTACTGGGAGAAAAGAACTTAGAAGACAGTAAGTATTTTCTTTCTAATAAGAAGGTGGCGACTCTATTGAACAAAGCATTTCAGTTAGTGACTCTACTGAGGGAGAAGAATTAGAAGGAGATGGTGGATTGTTTTTCAAATGTATGCATGATTTCAAAGAAAGGGTTTTATTCCATATGGTATTAGGCCATTGGATCTTAGGAGATTTCAATGCATCCCAAATAAGTTATCCCCTAAAATTTCACAACTTCTACCAAAGTTCCATGGTGAATGGGATGAATCGACACTACAACACTTGGATGCATTTTATACATTCATAGAAGATTATGAGGTTTCTACAGAGGATCAGGTGATGAGGCTATTTTTCAGGAGGTTAAAAGATAATGCTACATGAGTATATGAATCACTACCCACACAATCTATCTCATCATGGAGACAATTTAAGCAGTGGTTTCTTGATATGTTTCATGATGCCAGTGGTGAAGAAGAAAACATGTGTTATGAACAAGACATGTGCTATGAAAAGGAAAGAGAGCCAAATTATATTTTGGATGAAGAATCTTACATGTCCCCTTTGGATATATTCTTCAGTTTGGAAAGATATAAAGGTGAACCTGCACTACATTTGTTCATGAGAATGATAAAGATCTATCAGGAAATACCTTCAGATATCAAGCCTATGGGAAGGGAATTAATGGATAAGATTTGTGAGTTAGGAATCTACCGTGATTCTCAACTACTAGCTTTTCTTGAGAAAATATGTGAAGTATTGAGGGAAGAAAAAAATGATGACATAGAGGAAGAAAATTCAGATCAGATTGAAGGATAATCTATACGTAGTGAGATTTGCATGGAAATAGGTATCAATGACCATGATGACGAGGAAGAAGATCTTCTCAGTACAAAGGAAATCTCACATTTACTAGACATGGAATATCAAAAACATGTTGAGAAGAGTGGTCAAATTTTTTTCTCAATGCACCTTGATAAGAAAGTTGATGGATCAGTACATACTTAGAGGGTACTAGATGAAGAAGATGATAAATTTCAAGAATCAAATAATGGAGATGAAATAGAACAACATACAACATATGAACATGATGAAGTTTTAGATGAAAGCTCTCATGGAGATATGCCCAAGTTCTGTATATCCTTGAATCCATTATTTGAAGAATATTTTATATGCAATCAAGTCCATCAACATCAAGATAAAGACAGTGAGCCTAGTGATCATTTTGAAGATGATGAAACTCAAAATATGTATGGGGAAGTGTATTCAAAAAGTGAGACATGCATTATTTCATTCTATGAGAAGAAGTTGTATCAAACATGTGAAGATGAGATGGAATCAAACAGACATAATGAGGAGAATATGTTGAAGATTAGTTCTAAAAATTATCCGAGTATCCTATCTAATCAAATTCTTGATAAGAAGGAAGTTCCTGAATGTGAGTTATCTCCAAATCCTTTTTGTGAAAAGAAACAACATCTTGAGTACAGGGAAGATTGTGTACGTAAAGACATCCAAGCAGAAGAGCTTAATCTAGTTACTTGTAGGGTTGTTCAAATGCATGGGGATCTTCTATTTAGCAAGGACTACAGTGCACCTGCTGAATTTTCTAAAGGTAAAAAAAAGTCAAAGCATGTTAATAAAGAAATGAATGTTGTCTATGAGAGTGGTGGCATCATATTCGGGAGATCCAAAGTATTACATGATCAAAATTATGTGTTCGATAGAGGAAAGAAGCAATGGTCATTTTTTGGGGGGCTTGGGGCCACCCAATTGAATGTTCCTATGAAAATTCTTCATGAGCCTATTGGTATAAAGATAAATCTTAAAGATGAGAACCAAATCACTTTGCATCAGATTAAGTGTGGATACTTGGTCTGCTTCTCAAGAGATAGCTGGAATCTCGCTATTCTCACAGGGAGCATACTTCCCCAGAAAGAGCCACCGGTGGTACCCTAAATTTTGATAATTTAGAAGTCCCAATCCATTATCAAGAAGCATATTTCTCCATTAAAAAAAATCAAAGGAAGGAATCTTTATGACACAAATAAATAGAACTAACTAATCAAAGCCTTCAGAAAATGTTAGAATTTAGACCTGCTACAAAGATGATTTTGACAGAGGATAAAGATGGTCAAATTTTAAAAATCTAAAAATGACCCAGTTCAGGAAATCACATTTCCTATCTCCAGAAAAAATATTAGATTTTCACGAGGTGTTTTGGATTTTTGACCAAAGCCAAATCCGAAAGTTAGGTAGTTATTTTTTAGTTAGTTTATTGTTTTTTCAAAATAATTTGTAATAAGAGTTGTGTCTTTTCACCCTAAAAAGGTGTGAAATCCACTCAAACACATATATATACATAATGTAAAATGTAAAAAGAGGGATACAATATAATACAATTTCACATATTTGGATAGTTTTTAATCAACAAGTATGACATGGACTTGGATGTACTATTTTTTCAAAATCAATAAAGATAAGTTCTTTTTCTTTCACATGTGTAATAGTTTCATTATCATTTTACAATTAGTCCCTTGGATAAACCAATAGAACTTCAAAGTGATAATTTGATGTGCATGCTTCCTGATTTGATTCATAGTCTATATTTTCAATTGGTTTTCTCATTTTGCATGGTTAAATTCTGTTGATTGAGGCCTTAGTCAATTGGTTTGTCATCTGAGAAGAATTACCCATTTGAAATATTTTTGAATTTGTTTTAGGTTGCACGTACATCCATAACACCTTTGAAGTGATAAGTTTTCTTGTAAAACAATCTCTGAGGTTTAACATAAGATTGGAATGATCTTGACTCTATTGCCCATGGTAGAATAAGGAACTGGTCTAATCATTATTTGGATTATAGTTATTCAGTTCATTGTTTACAGTTTTGTGCTATCTTATCTATCTATTCATTTCAAATTACATACACATTTACTAAACATTCATTCAATTACTTAAAGCATTTCAGTTTACAATTCACGATATATTGCTTTCTGTTAGATTTTTTTCAAGTTCCTTGCCATACTTGAGAGAGAAGGTTGAAGTTTTACTTATCTTCTATAAAAAGCCTTGTAACTTGAAGGATAAGTCAAGGTATAGGCCTACCAGCCTTGGTTTTGTAGAGCCAGAATTGCAGAAGTTCCAACCTTGTCTTGGTTGTGACTTGTTAGTTGGCCAAATCACTTGGGTTTCACAACATTGGATTGGCAAGTCCATAGGAAATCCAATCTATCGATTTGAGCACCAACACAATGCAGGAGCGACCTTTCAAAGAGCTATGGATTCTTCTTTTGCTGACATGAAAAATAAAATTATAGTGATTTATCTTGATGATTTGACGGTTTAATCTAGAAGAAGGAAGAATCACATTAGAGACCTCAAATCAGTCCTACAAAGATGCAGGGACCATGGCATATCACTTAACCCCAAAAAATCCATTTTTGGTGTAACAGAAGGAAAGTTGTTAGGCCATATTGTTTCCAAAGAAGGGATTAGGATTGATCCGGAGAGGGTGAAGGCGATCCAGTAGATCAATTTACCATCAACTAGATTAGGAGTTAAATCCTTCTTTGGTCAGATCAACTTTTTAAAAGCCTTCGTCCCAAATTTTTTTGAATTGACTAGGTATATTGTAGGAATGATGAGTAAACAATAGCCTTTTAAATGGACAGAAGATGGTAAGAAAGATTTCAATGTAATAAAGTCTTTCGTAGCAGAGGCGCCCGCTTTGGTTTACCCCAACTATAAAATAGATTTCATTATTTACTGTTATGCTTCTGATCACATGCTGTCAGGGATCCTAATCTAGAAAGATGTTTCTGGGAATGAAGCACTAATTAATTTTATGAGCACTCCGCTAAAAAAACATGAGCTTAAATACTCTTCCATTGAAAAACAATCTTTTGGTGTAGTAAAGTTAGTTAAGCAATTCAGGTTTTATATTACACACTCACACTCCATAGTGTATGTGCCTGATTCAGCAGTGAAAATTTTACTCTCTCAGTAGGAAATAGCAATGAACAAGAGGGCATCGTGGGTGACCAAGATACAAGAGTATGATTTGTCAATAAAACCTACCAAACTAGTTCGGGGAAGGGGCCTCTGTAAGTTCATAGCCGAGAAATCAGAGCCATTAGAAGAATCAAGAGATGAAGTGTCTCAAGTGCTATTGGTTATTCTAATCGATTCTTGGTTTTTCGACATAGCATATTTGCTCACTTATGGAGAATGCCCCGCACAGTTATCACCCAAAGAGAGGCATAATCTGAGATTACAGGAAGCCAAATATGTAATATGGCAAGGCACCTTGTATAAAAGAGGGCTAGATGGCACTTTTCTTATATGTGTGGACAAAGAACATCATTTGTAATTATGGAAGACTTTCCATGAGGAAGCTTGCGGAGGACATTTTTCTTCAACTGTTACAGCCTTCAAAATCCTTCAGTATTATTTTTATTGGCCAGGAATGTTCAAAGACGCATATGCATTTATCAAAAATTATAAAAAGTGTCAGTTGTTTTCTGGAAGGCCTCAATTAGTTTCACTACCTTTGAAACCTATCATAGTGAACGAGCCTTTTAAGCAATGGGGGAATGATTTTATTGGCCTGATTAATCCTCAGCCAAATGCTGGTCATGTTTATATCCTAACAACGATTGACTATTTCACTAAGTGGGTCAAAGTTGTCCCAACCAAGAAAGGAAATTCACAGGTGGTGTGTGATTTCTTAAAGGGTAATATTCTGGTGCGATTTGGGGTACCTCAAAAGATTGTAGCTGATAATGCTACTTATTTTTCATCTCAGGAACTGATTCTTTTTTCTTATGACCGTAGTATTTTGTTGGCTCATTCTTTAGACTATTATCCTTAGGGTAATGGGCAAGCGGAGTCAAGTAATAAAAATTTGATTGCCATTATGAAGAAATTGGTAGATGATAGTGGTAAGAACTGGCACAAGAAGCTGTATGAGGCCCTTTGGGTTGACAAGATCACTACAAAAAGAGAAATTGGTATGACACCTTTTGAGTTGGTCTACAGAGTAGGTGCTCAAGTGTCAATTCCTCTAGAATTTTCGGCAGCTAAGTTACAAACCACTATTGAAGATCAAATGTTTAGATATTATTTAGAGAAAATGATTCTACAGTTGCAAAGGTTAGAGGAAGAAAGGGAGGCATTAGTCGACAGAATCACAGAACACCAAGTTAGGGTTAAGAGCATATTTGACAGGAAAGTCAGGCCTAGAAAGTTTATAAAAGGAGATAAAGTGTTGCTCTGGGATAAGAGGAAGGCACCAAAAGGCGCTCACAACAAGTTTGAATCACTATGGAAATGACCCTTCATTGTTGACGAAGAACTAGGATCCAATGCCTTGAAACTGGCCTACCCAGATGGAACGGTCTTACCATTTTCCTACAATGTGAAAGACCTTAAGTTTCTCAGACTCTAACATCTATTTCCTGTGATTTGCTGTAAATATTAGTCTTAGTTTTCTTTCTGGTTGTGTGTCTTTACCTTTCTGTGTTGTGAGTTTTTTTGATCCCTTTGCAGCAATTTGCGAAACCAGATTTTTTGAGTTCTCTATCTTTTGAGAAAAGTCAGTCCCCAATCAGAGCCAATGTTAGTCCAAGTATGGTACTCATCCTTTTTCTTTAAGTGATTTATTGATTCTCCATGGTATTTTTGAGAGTCTCAAAGCTTCTTAAGTCCTTCATGTCCAACTACTCACCGAAAGTGTCAACCTTGTGGTCCGACCATGTTTTGAAAAACAAAAGATTATTTGCTAACATTTTTCTTAAACAGGTTTGAACAACCTTGAACAACCTTGAAATCAGTTCATCAATGTTCATGAGTGTTCAAGGTAGTTCATGTTATTATAAGCAATGACAAATGTGTAAAATTGGTAGAAGAAGTCTCATGGTTGCGGTGTATGGAAAATTTGACTTTTCAAAGATAGAAATCAAAGATGTCAGCATAGAATATTTGGTCTAAGGATTGAGGCAGATGATCAAGCGGGAATAAGTTTGAACAGTATTGAACACATGTGAACAACCTTGAACTTAGTTCATCAATCTTCAAGAGTGTTCAAGGATTTTGAAAAAGGGACACGAGGTAGAAAAGGGGAATCCATCATAAATCAGCGGTGGGTCCTATGAAAATAAGAGCATTTAATACAAAAGAATAGTGGTGGTGGTTAAATACGTCCAAGCTATCAAATTCAATTATTAATATGTACGACATGAAATTTTGCATGAGTGACATTAATTAATTGCATGCGTAAACTATCATTTCATTCCCTTAGCCTTTATTGCCTTAAAGATTGGTAATTAATGATCAAATCCTTTGTAATTTCTATTTAAACCCTTCTTTGCATTCATTCTTTTTGAAACGCTGTTGTTGTCTGTATACGGGTGGACTGAAGGTAAGGGTTTCAGAGCTCCAGTGCGCACATGTTTCTATAGGAACAAGGCGAGTCAGGTTGCATCCCCCCTAGTGTTTTAATTTAAGCTTGTGAAATATACAGAGGATTCCGTGGCAATTATCAGTTTGTTTTTAAAAGTGTGAAGTCCGCCTTTCACTTGTTTGGAAGCATTTTTAGTCTGGTTTGCGAAAACCCCATTATAATAGACACTGATTTAGGAGGGTATGATATAGAAGGAATTTCTGATAGACTTTCTAGTTCCTTAGAAAAGAAAGTCCCAGCTTCAGAAATCATGCATAGCAGACTGTGCATAGCTGCTTCTTTCCCTCCTGCAGTAATTTTCCCCGAGCTAGTGCATGAATGTGTTCATAACTATGATCAGCGGACTGAGTCAATTCTCAAAAAGGATGGTAGTTTCTTATTGGCTGTTAATAGAGAAATTATTTCTCTAGCTTTCCAAATTCTAGAGAAAACCTTTTCCGCTTTCTCTCCTATACAATCCCTCATTAAATTCAAAGTAAATGCAGATGCAAATCACACTTCTATGGCCAAGCATTGGTTATTGAACCCTCAGAGGGGAGGTTCCCATTTTCCCAAAAATAGAAGTCATGTGCACCTGTATATTAGTGATGTCATGGTGATGCTGCAGAGAGCCATAGGGTCACTAGAGTCTTATTTATTCTTAGATTGGTTGTTTTTTTATATTCAAATTGTTTTAGAAGGAAAATAGATATTGTATTGGGCTGAATGGATTGCTGGTTTCATGAGGGAACAACTTAACAATTCAAAACTTACTAGGTGTAGTTTCTTCATGTCCTCTTATCTAATGTACTATTTAGCCTGTAGTAGACGATGGAACGGGATGATTCATGAACCTTGGTCTGATGGTATGTGTGTTTATGAGTATTTGCCTATTCTTCACAAAAATAATATAATTCAGAACTATAGGAGAGTGCATGACACTTTTATGGGCAAACTCTATTTTGAGTTGATTGGGGATTCTGCCAAAAGAATGAGTTCTGAAGCTCAGGGATTTGTAACCAAATATGGGAGCTTATACACTCAGTTCCCTAGATTCACTTATTTTAGGGTCGGTGGCTTTGAATATCCTCCTACAAGGTTGCCTAGGTATGCTTTTGAGTGCTTTATTATTGCAGAGGTCTGTAGGCAAATTGCCACTGTACTCAGACGATTTCTTCCTGAAGAGGAATGGGAGAAAGTTTTCCCATTGTAGCTAGGTAAATTCTCAAGTTTTTCTATGGAAGACACAATAAGCATAGGGAGTGATCTAAGTCATTTTGATTTCAAATATTATACAGAGAGAGCAGGTTTTGACAACAAGAACTTTTCCAGCGAGAGTCTAGGACTTAGGTTTCATATGTTCCCAGTTCCCCATCTAGAAGATTTCTTGGAGTATTATCCTGATGAGTCCCAGGTTAAGGGGAGAGATCACAATCGACTATGCATATCTTAGATTCTATCCATGAGGTTGCAGTTCAATGTAGAAGTTGTGAAATATGATGGTTCAAACTTAGTTGAACCAAATTTCAAAAGACCCTTGGGAAACAAAGAATATGATATTGAATGGTTAATGGAAGAAGAAGATGATATTAAACGCAGGACACAACATGTGCTTCAATTAATTGAGGAATGGATGCAAGCAAGAAGAAAACAATCTAGTCCTAAGTCAATTGAAGTTCAATATTCACCTTTGTATTCCCCTTCCCCTGTTTCTAATCCTCATAAACCAATTGATAATGTAGGTTCATTAGGAAAGCAACATACTAAGGGTTCCAGGAAGAAACTTGTTGCAGAGTCCCCGCATATAGTTTCGCCTCAGCGAATCACCAGATCAAAGACCCTTTCTCAAAGTAAAGAGAAGATGACTCAGGAAAACACTGAAACAATCAACTTGGAGGATGATAAATTTGGGGATATGAATTATCAAATTGGCGAAGATGAGTAGATAGGGAAAGACCTCTTTGATCTAGATGATGTGACCTTGGATATGATGGACACTCCTGCAAAAACAACCAAGCAACTAGCTGCGGAAATTATCACACCAAAATGGCTTACTACTTCAGGGAACAAGAAATTAAGCCTAGTTCCTATCTCTATCCTAGTCTAGGACATTGTCAGCAAGTACGTTCAAAATAATCCCAAGGATAAAAAAGTCAAGAGCACTGCATGGATGTTTGCCAATGCAAAAACTGGAAAGTGGACTTCTGAAGTGGCCACCTACAGGCCAAAAGAGGAGAGGCGGGATGTTGCAGCGGAAGATTTTGAAGTCACCAAGATTGAATTAGGAACCATGGATATGGTAGGGAAGAATCACTTGTTTAAGGAGATAACTCAACAGATGTTAATGACACCTTGGTAGGACAACAAAGAAAAGAAAGAAATGAAACAAACAATAGTGTCACTATCCTAGTTCAAAAACACTTTCTGTGATTTTGACGCCACACCATTGATCCAATCCCCATAGGTATTCAATCCAAATTCCACAGAAAGTAAAAATTTGCTAAATCAAGTTCAGCGTGGCTGAACTTTGGTCTCTTCGGTTGATGAGTGGATGTCTCAAGTACTCAGCAGTGGTCAGTAGTACATTAAAGACTCACATATAGTCCTCCAAGATACAAAAGCTATAATGGGAGAATTGTAGACTCAGAGATAAGTCTGGGATGGAGAAGAAGAAAAATGGGTCTCAACAATGGGGAAATTCTTGGAAATAGAGAGGTACGACTTCAGTAAATTTTGCATAGAAAAATATTTGAAATCCACTGAAGAATCAATTTTATTCATACTTAGAAAGAACATGAGCTAGTGTATCTCTATCATAAGAAGCACCATTAGAGAAAATAAATAATACGAGGCCGAGGCTAAACAACTTCAGAAGGCCACTCTGAACGAGTTAAAGGTCATCAACTTCACCTATACTTATCCGACAACCTATGGTGAACATGAATTGAAAGGGGCCCTAGAAGCCTTTGACTCAGCTATGAATATAATCAAAGAAAAGGATAATCTTAAAGCCATAGACATAACTCAGATGGAAAGGATTGAATCAATGTTATACCTGTATGTGGATCAATTGCCAGGGCTAGTGGAAAAAGTGAAGAAGTTGAAGTGGAGAAAAGAGGCCTCAATGGCCCAAATTGTGAATTCCAAGATCTGGCATCTGCCATTTGCAAAGGAGATGGTCCAAGTGTACAAGGAATGGAAGCCTACTCACTTGGTTTCTGAAGAAGAAGGAAGCCCTGTGGGAAGCGAGGATCGTGCAGGGGACAAAGAACCAAATTTAGACAGTTAGTTTTTATTTGAATTAACATGCAAAATCTCAAGGATAGGTTATATCCTTTTTCTTCTGGTTTCATTTTATAGCTAATTTCCCGAGAGGTCAAGTTTTACAGGAGACCTCTCGGTGTTTTAAAACTATAAGTATTGCTGCTGAAAACTGGAGAAGGGTTCAAAAAAAATAAATTGATCGTAACTAGATAGTTTAATTTTTTTGTGATAGTTTTAATTTGAATCTTAGAGGAACAGATGTGGGTGGATCTGATACTATTGAAAGAACATACTTCATATGATTACCTATGTAGTAATTTTGAAATACATTACAGTTAAGTTTATCAAATCTGTGTTGTTTGAAAGTGAAGAGCAAGTGTCCTGTGTTGGAATTTTGTTTACTCTGTGATGTATATGTCTGTGAATTCATAATATCTTGAATTTATCTATATTCTGTTGCCTTATTTCTGATTAGTTATCTATTTTCATTTGAATCTACTGAAAGAGAAACTGTTCTTTTCTTTGCTTTTCATTTTTGCTATCTTTCTTAAGGTGTTTCTGTAATACTTCTCATCTATGAATGATAAAGTAACCTTTATAAACTTTGGGGTTAAAAGTTAAAACTTAAAAGTGGATGTTATTGATAAAATATTTCTAGGGAGATGTACCTAGGATCAAATTCAGAGGGAAGTGAGCTCAGATCACTTACCCAACTGTTAGTGTCATTTGTCTCTCAAAAGGGCTGTAGAGTTTTCCTGTAAAAGATGTACCAAGAGACAAATCTGTTCGCTAACAAGTATGTACGATGTATTGATATTGTATGATAGAGATAGCAAAGGGGTTTGTTAAAATATATTTTTGATTCAGATCTCTCTAATGTGCAAAATTATTTAAGTTTTAAAAGGAATAAAACAAAGAGTTATTCTGATTTAGTCTCTTGTTGTGAGATATGTGCTTTTCTTTTATGCTTTGATCTAGTGGGCCAATTAAATGCTTGATAGAAGTTGTAGATTTTTTGGGGTTGTGCAGGGATTTGCTAAGTAGGCTGGGTTAGGATTGTTGTTGAAGAATATTGAAAGTCAATATTCTTAGATCATAATGTTATAGATGGAACTCTGTTATATGATAGTAATAGTTTCGATGACTCAAATGCCCAATGGGATGAGGCACTGATCTTAGCTAGGGTTAGTTTTACAAGTTTATTGTTCAGACTCATGATTGTTTCTTGCTGCAATAGAAATGATTAAATCATGAATATCTTTACCTTTTTTATTTATGTTGTTGAGTTTACTTTATCTCATGCTCCATAAAATTTGAGGATCAATAAGTAATTAGCCATTAATTAGCATTCTCTTGTTATTATTGAGCCTTATATGAGATTTCTTCTTGTATTAGTGCCAGTCATGGATTCATTATGTGTATTTGAGGGCATTAAAGGTATACCCTCCTTGGTTTTACAGAACCTAAAGTTCAGAGGGAATCAATATCCCTGTCAGTTAGTCCAGTCCTCCTAGGAAGTTTAATAATTGGAGTTGGCTTCTCTATAGAATTTGTTGAAGAGTGTACTAGTAGCTTCTTATAGCGTAAAACCATTTTGGGAACCAACATGTGGAACATTCCTTTCAAGAACCATTTTCTTAAAGATCTTGAGCTTATCAAAAGCTTTATACTTTTCTCTTAAGAAATTTACCCATACCATCCTAGAGTAATCATCAATGAGAAACATGAAATATCTATCTGCACCTTGCATGCTTCTTACTTTAGCACGACCACATAAATCGGTATGAACAAGATCTAATAATCCATTTGAATTTCTAATCTTAGAGTGAAAATAAATTTTGTTTGCTTACCCAATTGACATTCCTTGCAAATAGTATTAGCAGGCTTGTTTTCCCTAGGAAGATCTCCAACATCATAAGTAGAACTTATAGCTACAATATTGTCAAAGCTCATATGACACAACCTCTTATTCCATAACCATCTTTCATCTACTTCAGAAATCAAACAACTTCTCTGACCACTATTCAAGTGAAATATGTTACCTTTTGTCTTTGAACTTGATGCACTCTCTATCCCCGAGTCATTCACAATTTTGCACTTACCATTCTTGAAATGCAGGCCATAACCTTTCTCCATCATCTTTCCAACACTTCAAACCTTTCATATACACCACATCATCAGTATTATTATTTCCATCCAAATAAATAGAACCTCTACCTCTGATCATACCACCTAAATTGTCTCCCCATTTCACAATACCACCATCATACCTTTCAAAGCTCACAAATTTTCTCTTATCACTAGTCATATGAAGAGAGCATCCACTGTCTATCACCCACTTATCCTCTTTGACAACTTGAGCATCTAAGGCTTTCTTGTCAACAACACAACTAATAGAACTAGTAGGCATAGAATGTTTAGGATTTGGATCTTCTTCTTCCTTGATAGCAATTAATATGAATTCATGATCACTTTTGTCAGCATCATTATATTTATCATCTGTAACTCCATCAATAGTATAGTAATATTTCTTTGTAATAGTAGGTTTTTTATTATTGAACTTAGGAATCCTTTCCTGACATCTAGATGTAAAATGTCCTATATTATTGCATGAAAAACACTACGGGGCATCTTTCCTTTATACTTACCAGAACATTTTGGTAGTCTCCTAGAAATTAGTACTTCCAACTCTTGAATTTATCGCTCTTCTTCTTTAATTTCTTTCATCTCTTTCTCATAGCTTAACATTCTCCTTGTGGATCCTTATCCTGAATTTTATCTCTGCTTGTCCCTTCCAGATAGAGGGGCTTTGAATGTTGATCCCACCTCAGGTAATGGACCTCCAAATTCACTTAACTCAAAGGCAGTGATCTTACCAATCATCTTGTCTCTTTTTATAGTTATTACTATCTGAATCTCTTCAATAGCTGCAACTTTGTGTTTGTAGGAAGGGGAAAGGGTCTGTTACAACTAGCAGTTTTAATTGTACCAAAAGATCAACCTATTAATGCCTGATACAACCACTAGACATATAGAATATACATGAGGTGGTTAATCTATGTCATGAACCATCGTTGCACTGAACGACCAAGGAGACCAAGGGTGCAATCAGTCTTGATCACCATTGTAACAATCCCCCCAATGCAAGTGTGGGGTTTGAAACTGTGACCAAGCTCTGATACCACTTGTTACAACTAGCGGTTGTTGTTGCACCAAAATATTGACCCATTAATGCCCGATACAACCACTAGACATATAGAAAGAAACACGAGGTGGTTAAGCCATGTCATGAACCATCACTGGGATAAACAATCAAGGAGATGAAGGGTGCAATTAGTCTTTCTAACCATTGTAACATGGTCTAGGTATTTTAGGAATGATCTCATCTTCTTCCAAGGAAGCTACAACACATCTGATAGCACACACCACCTCATTCACCCTAAGCATGAAAGAGGAAACATTTTCATCTTCACTCATGTTCAAGGATTCCTATTATCCCTTCAAACTCTATAACTTGGCAATCTTAACTTCCTTGTCTCCTTCATACAAGGTCTGCAAATTCTCCCAAATCTCATGGGGCATCTCCAGTTCCATGACATTTATCATTTCAACATCAGTCAAGGCACTCAACAAAGCTTCCTTTGCCTTGATATTTTCTTTGGCATCATTGATCTCAGCAGGATTAGCAGGAGTTGCAAGAGGAGTATAAGTATACTTTGTAATATTCCAATGCTATTCATCAATGCATCTTAAATGAACTATCATGCGAATCTTCCACATTGTGTAGTTGGTGCCATTAAACCTTGGACTATCCTTCTTATAATCCGCCACCATTGAATCACCCTCAAGTTGTTAGGCTTTCTCCAAGGGACCAAGGTCCCATACCAATTGTAGGAAATATGGAAATGAACAACTAGGGGGGGGGGGGGGGGGGGGNCCAAGGGACCAAGGTCCCATACCAATTGTAGGAAATATGGAAATGAACAACTAGGGGGGGGGGGGAGGGGGGGTTAATTAGTTGTTCTAAGGACTTCAAAAAATTTCAAAACCCTTAAACCTTAAAATCATTAAACTTAAAATTTCAAATGCTTACTTCTGATCTTAATGATTAAGCATACATGCATATATTAGAAAATACATCCACAACACTTGAGACAATGATTTTTATTGTGGAAACCCTGTTAGGGGAAAAACCACAGTGGGGATGAAGAACCACAATAGTAACTATACCTTGTTAGAAGTATAACACATATTACGAATGAGAATACACATGCATTCATGTTCACTTCCTAGAGCTCACTGCTCAAATATAAAAAAAAATGATACAACCCTATGGAAGGCTCATTGTCTTACAAGATCACTACAATGATCAAACTGAGATTTTTAAACTCTATAATGACATCTACCCTATGCCTAGGTCATTTCCAATGAAGCATAATCAAATCTCTTCTCAAACTCTCTTTGACTCCTTTAGATGAGAAATTCAACCCGCAACATATCTGCACTCTTTCTTTGCAAGCTATCCAACATGTTTGTGCCACACAATTTTGTGATATTTATATCAAATTTATCAACCTTGAAAAATAAACAAGGTTAGTCCCCCCTTCATTTCAAAATCCAAATCCACGCACCAAAACTAAAAATTCAAATCTATTTTTGACTGCCAAACCACAATAAGAATCCATATCAACAACCTCGAGCCCATAACACTTTCCATTAATTGCGCCTTGAACTTCAAAAAATGATTTACTAATCAAGTCAACCAAGAACACTAATAAAAATACCACCAACTAAGAAATCCTTCAAATCTAATCACCACAACCAATGTGGACCACCATCTCAGCTAGTACACAATCCAAGAACTTCCATAGGCATCATGAATAACATAAAAAAACATCCTAACCCATCCAACTCATCAAAATTTTCAACATATCTTATGTAGAACATCAAGAACACTATCAACACCCTTTGATGCAACTGATAAATGCCTTGAATATATTTGAACCATGAACCATCTAAACTAAGAACACATTAGGATGTCCCAAACATCCACCTAGATGCACAGAGACAAATATTGAGCATTTACATTGAACCTTTTTCTAACACTTTGTCACTTTCCTAAACAACTAGAAATACCAGTTACCACACTTTACCTCATAACTCATCTAAATCTTCATGCACACCTCTGTAACTTGACATATACCAAGTACATATGCTCTTAAACATCTCCTATCATCCTTGACCACTTATCTACAACAACCTTACCTCTGAGCATATTGCACCATTGGCCAAAGTGTGACGAAACTGTCCAATAGATATGTTCACATCAATGAAAAAACATCTAACTAATATGTCTTCCAAAACATATGTGCATCTTCCCAACAACATAATTTGGGAGGAGCTTGGTCCTTGTTGTGGTGTTTCTTCTTGACTATCCCCCACTTGGGGAGGGAGTAAATTGGCCATAGTGGCTAGGCACAATTTGCATGTAATCTCAGAGTGACCTTGCTAGTGTACTTGAAACCACTACAGTGAGAGGAGGTTTGCTAGGGATGCCTCAACACCCATCATTTGGGTATATCATTTAACGAGGTCATGGGTTCTCTATGTTAGCATTGTATCCTCTAGAGAATTAGGTTCTTCTTGGAGAAATTCTAGGGTTAGGATCTCCTTGGCTCCGTAAAGGTCCGGCTCAACCTGAGCATAGGCCTCCTCATTTAGCTGCCCATAATAAGTGACAAGTTATTTAATTTTGGGCTCACTTTAAATCTTTATTTGGTTGGCCTCTCCTCTCCACAACAACCACAAGTGGGAGAAGTCAGTCGAGATGTACCCATTTAGGGATTTGGGCCAATTTTGACTCAGCTACATCCCATAGGTCTCTAGGATGTCCACCACTTGGATGTCAATAACACTTAAGATGTGGGGATATGAGGTGAGTTAGATTTGTATATTATTTTAACTCACTTACAATCTTAACCTGAGTTTTATCCAGCTAGACCACCGTGTCATTTTCCTTAATGAGAGTTACCTCAAGCTTTTTGCATATGGACAGGGGATGACTTCCCTCGAGTCCACCAAGCAGTTGTGCAATTTTTTTTTTTAGATCTACAAGCTAATAAGGAAGGGAGGATCCTCAGTGATTTCTATATAGACCATCATATTGGCTTCATCAAAGGTTATGGTCTTGGCCTCATTGGTGCAGGGCTCAGGATGTTCAACGTACTTGAGTGTTTCTTTCTACTTGGGACAACTGTGTAGCACTTTCATGAGATACATGGTATTGGTGGTGTCCTTCATCACCTTGGTGACATCAAAAATCCCCTTAGGAACCCAGGTAGCCTTCTCATGATTAGGTCACGACGAGTAGAGCAATGGTCCATTTGGGGAGGAGAGTTGTTTCTAGTTTTTGGGTTTGGAGGAATTTGAGTATCATTTGGTAGCATTAGTGTAAGGACCCTTGTTCTATCTTTGAGTGTTGTATGGAGCTCTTGTGGTTTGGAAGGCGTGAGCTTCATACTCATTAGGAGAATATTTGAATAATCCCTTAAGACCTACCTCTTCCTCTTCTTCTTTTGTAAAGAAGAGGGTCTCACAGGCGAAGGCTAAACTATTATTCTATAGGGGTGGGGGTGATTGCTGATTAGGAGCCAGAGGATTGTTTGACTAAGTGATCCTGATCAATTTTTTGAGTTGGACACAATTCACCTTTGAGTGAGCTAATTTATCATGAAGCTTGCACTATTTAGTGTGGGGGTGGAAGTATATCAGATTAACAGTGTGAGTGGCATTGGCATTCCCTGACGCATCTTGTTGATTAGAACTCACCCACCATTATTGGGAGTGGTGTTTCATTTCCAGTTATTATTGTAAGGGCATTGGTTGTTGTAATTATACCACTGCCCAGAGTTGGGTAGGTCCTCTAGCCTGGGTAATTACACTGTTGTTGTGAAGGAATGGGGTTCTGAGGAACCAAGGGTCATATGTTTATTTTATTTAACTTGTATGTTACCCGAGTCAACATCTTTTTCAAGGCTTCCATCTCTGCAGTCAAATGGATCAATTGCTTTGGAGGCAGTGGGGTGGCATTTGAGTTGCTATCATGACATGAGACACAATGAGTTGCAGTCCAGATGGTACGACTAGTGTGATGAAAGAGCTCCTATGCATTTGGGGAGTTGCAAGTTTTTTTTGGGACCAGGGGTACTTAGGTTACACCAAAGTGTGGTGCGCCAAATGGTTATGCACACATTGGGGCATTGGATTCATAGTTGGGGATCCCGCCATGGTGTTTGGTTTGTACCTGATAATTTGAGGGTATCCCCCAGGTTGCGTATTAAAGGGTAAGTTTTGACTGATACCCCCATGGGTTTGGTTCAACTCTTAGTTAAGTCATAGGGATAGGATGTAGACTTTGGATAGGGTATCCCAGTCTATGACATCGATTGTTCACATTAGCATGGTTGTGACCAAAGGGTTGAGAGCGTTGAGGTAAGTTTGGATAGAAATCAGTTCTACACCAATGAAGGGAGACTTTGACCACTTGTAGGCTCATTGGAACCTACTATTAAAGATGGTTAGGGATTCATTGGAATCCTTTCATAGGGAAGAAAACTAGTGGTATAGATTTGCGGGGTCTACATAGACACAAAAGTGTAAAAGAAAAATATCTTCCATCTCTTGCCAACTGTGAATCGAGTTGGTGGATAGGGAGAGGTACCAATTCAACTCATTCTCTGATAAGGATTAGGGGAAGAGACTACACACTACATCTTCATACTGAATCTGATGGCGGGACATGGAATCATTAAAGGCTTGTAGGTGTTCCTTTGTAGTCCTGAGGCTATTGTGGTCATGAGCATATCCTTTCCAGGTTCTGTAGGAGGTCATGGATACCACCTGCAATCTCTCCCAAGGGGGAGTTCTGGTTGA
This sequence comes from Thuja plicata, assembly GCA_018584345.1. Taxonomy (NCBI): domain Eukaryota; kingdom Viridiplantae; phylum Streptophyta; class Pinopsida; order Cupressales; family Cupressaceae; genus Thuja; species Thuja plicata. The sequence continues at coordinate 2,050,606 of MU226649.1, read as the reverse complement.
ATTAGGTCATCATCACATGAAGCATTTAAATTGATTAAGCAGGCAGGATGATTGTTCACACACTTGGCTAGGAAGAGGTATTACCCTAGATAGTAGGCTTCAGAGCATAGGTCAAAGCCCTACTCTTTCCAGCAGTTCTCTTAGCTTGGATAGGAGGTCCTATCTCTATGAGTTCTCTTGGGTTTGGGGTGATCCTAAGGATTTTATCAAACCTAATCGGGGAAAAGGACCCTATACACAAAAGCTCTTAGTTACAAGGATTCCTTGGGATGAGTTAGTGGGTGTAAGTTCAGTGCCTTCAAGCCCTCCTTATAGCACCAACATATGTTGAGGCAATTCTTACATAAGGTTTCTAACAAAGTACATGTTGTAATCGGGTGTGCATATGCTTTGGCTAACTTTGCTTGAAAGAGGGATTGGGAAGGAGTTTTCCTTCCTCCCAAGCAGCTGGTTATCGATTCATGACAATGTTGGATGAACTGAGTTGGACATGCAACTATTTGTTCAAGGGGCCTCCTAATTTTTGGAAGGTTTTGACATAGGTTAAGTATCTTGTGAGAAAATATTAGGAAAAGCTTGAAAGAAATTACAAAATATAGGCCAGGGTACAGAGAAACAAATCTAACTATAATCACTTCATAAGAAATACCATCAACTCTACTCAAGATAAACAACAAAATATACTCCAACATACATGATCAACAACCAATATATGCAAAAGTAAAGAGATTTGTTCCACTAACACACTTCCATCACACAAAGCAACATAAAAATACTCTTGAGAAAAGGAAAAAACAACAAATGAGTGATACAATCTTACCAATAACCGAGATGAAGAGATGAAAGTAGTATGTAAATCATGAGTTCTTCATTCCATTATGAGTGTAAATATCTAGCAATCACTGGTTCGAGCTCAAAAATCTTTAAGGGAGCATAAACTAATCTAAGTAGAAAATTAGAGAGTGATATGATGAACTATCTAACTCTATTAATACGGCCTTCAAAATCATCAATTTTTCAGACCCTAAAAATGACCCAAAACTACATATTTATAGAACATTTACAATATACACCATGCCTTTACAATTTTTTACAATTTTTACATTGTTCACAATATTTACATGCATGTACAAGTATTTACATGTATATACATCATGTACCATTATTTACAAATTTGAAGAGGAAAGGCAAAAGAGAGAAAGAAGGGAATATAAGGGGAGACTAGGAATCAAGTTCCCAAGGGGAAGTTCAACTGGCATGAGTCTATCTGTGCTTTGTACATGTTCCGTGCTTTAGACTTATGTCATCAATGTTGGTTCAACAGATGATATGAAACCTCAACTACCTATACATTATCCTTAAATACAAATTCAATGCCCTAAATGTTAGGGGATGGCGTCTACAGAACACCCATCTCATCTGTCACTTCTATGTCAGACTGCACCTATCAACCTTCTTACACTGCACAATAAGTGTCACTATCTAGGTGATGTTTGGTCAGCTCTGGAAAGGTGAGCATCGACGTGGACCACCACAAGAATGGATGAATGAGGAATAAAGAATAAAGAATTATTTGTATTGTACACTCTCCAGGATCCGGGGCTTCGATATCCCATAAATTTGATCAATGAAAGAATAAAGAATGAGGGTACATAGGGATGCAAAAGTCTTCTACCCCAAAGTCAGTCCTTTCCTATACTTCTTAAAATTTTCAATGCACTCATTGATGATATCTTCGTTGAGCTCCTTAATGCATTGAATCCACATTTCAACCTTTGTGAGTACCTCCTGAGCTTCATTTTCTTTCTCATGCATCCGAGCTTTGGTTTTTTATCCTCACACATTTTTATAATAAGATCTTTGGACTTATCCATTATTATCTTCTCAAAATCTCAGGAGGCACCAAACTTCCTCTCTGCCTACTCATCAAAACTATTGAGTAAAGAATCTATGGGTATGAACCCATCCATATTATTAGGGTCCAAGCCCATGACACCCTTGATGAAGTTGAAATACTTCATAACTTGCCTCTAAATATGTGAGTGACTTGCACGTCATATCCAAAATATCAAGCCTAAGACCAAGCTTGCGGTAGATGAGAACCAAGAACTCTGAATTCTGATCATCAAGGATGTCAATCTTGTTCAACTTTGCTTGCCCAACTTAGCGATCTCCTTTATTATGTTTCTTTTCTTTGTGTGTTGGGAAATATCAACCTCCTAGGCACCATGTGTTGTCTTAATATCAAAATGTATTTTTATTGATTTCAAAAACTCAAGGATGGACTCCGTAAGAAAGCCCTAGACTATTCTCACTTGATCGGTGATCCAATCATTTGTGGCCATTGCTTTGTTCTTCATTGTCCTTAAAGAATTCATCTCTTCTTGTGGAATTTATTCTAAGGCAGACACGTTAGGAATCTATGATACGAGAGGAGAGACAAGCTCCCAAATTATTCCTTTCAACTTAGATGATAAGGCTTGCACCTCTTTCTTCTTCTTATATTCTTTAAAAAAATCTCATTCACTAAATCAGTGGCATCATTGAGGTTCTCAAGTTAATCCCACTTATTTTTTCATTCGAGATTGATCTTGTGTATTTGATAATCTTTAGGGGCTACCTCAGATGAATATTTGTCTGCGGGTGGCACTGCAATCTTTGCCACTATTTATCTGCATGCATTCCTTCTAGTAGAAAAATGTGAATGCACCTTCTTGGTTTTCTTTTGGGGTCAGGCCGTGAGTTTGAAAATTATTTTGTGTGACGAGGGCACAATGGAAGGCTCGTGTCGATGTTTCCTTTTGTGTGTCGCCACCAACCACTTTGGGAGAGCCAGGGAATTGACTCCAGTATCTAGGGTATCTTGTGGATTTGGTGCTTCATCTACCCGCTATCCCTGTATGTCTTTGAGAGGAGGGTTCCTAGGGTTTTCTATCGTTTCCTCCTATTGTGAGTCATGCTGAGGATCTTGAAGAGTATTTGATGATGGGGGTACAATTGTTGCCGAAGGTCCAGTTTACCCTCATGTTTTGGCTTGTTCCTCTGCCCCCCTTTTTTTTTTCTTCTTCTTCTTTTTTGTGGGCATTGTCTTCTTGTTTTCTCTTCTCTTAAACTTCCATGGCCTTTCGTTAGATATCTTCTTGTTCTCAAAACCTATCTGCCTCCTCTACAACTTTTCTTTTCTCTTCTTCTTTACGCCACTTTTCATCTTCAACCCTTTTCTTTATACGATCATGTTCTTCCACCTTGAGGTGAGCTTCCTCTTGGAGGGAGCACTCATCAGCTTCATGTTTCTTTCAAGCATATTCCTCTATGTGCTTCTCTTATTTTATTTTACGGATTCATTCTTCCTCCTCCTTTTCCTCCTGCTCTTTCATTATCCTCTCCTCTTCCTCTTTACGTTTCCTTTCTTCTTCTACTAATACCTTGAAGAGGAGGTCCTGATCCTCTAGAGTCAAAACTTGATTTTGATTCCCATAAGGAATTTCAGGGGTAGAATTATTAGGGTTCATAAAATCTTAGACTTTCTCAAGCATGGGTTCCCTGACAAGCACTTCTATCTCTGGAATTTGTACATCTTCAAAATCGATCTCACTGGTTAGATATGGTATGTTGATATCTGTTTATTTATCATTTATCTTCTTCCCTCAAGGATGTTGCAATGGTACATCCTCCTTGGCACAAATATCCTCCTCCATATCTATGTTTACTAGAGCCATGTCCAAACCAAGAATAGTTGAGCTTGTTGTTTCTTGGGAGGGGCCCATAGATGAAAGAGGTTCTGCACTGAGTCTAAATGTGACTCCCTATTCCACGATGGAAGAAAGATTCTATGGCTAATAAATTTTCTCGCCTAACTTCTCCAAAATTACCTCCATTGGGGCGCTCTATAGGGGATCCATATTCGTGGATGATGTACCCCTTTTATTTTTTATCTCACTCATCTTGTTGAGAGGGTTTGATTTTTTCCTTTTGCTTCTAGTTGTGGCCCCCCTTAGGGAGGCGGAGGTAAAAAACTGGGTTACTTTGATCAATTACTTTTCAGGTGACCTCTCCCATGTCAAAATTTTATGGTTCGTCCCACTTAATCTTCAGGAGCATCCTATCTCTTATATTCTCTGCCTCAAAAATGGGATCTTGGACATCTTCAATGTCTTGGAACATCTTGGGGAACTTCCACAAATTAAAATCTATCTTTTTTTATGTTGTGAGATAGTGGTTTTGGTGCCAGTATAAATCAAATTCATCCTAACAATCGGCCTAAAAATCCTCAAGGTGAGGTACATGACCTTTGTATGCACTGGGGAGAATTTTCTTTATTTTCCCCGGGGATCATATTGCGACCGATACAACTCAAATTTCTCCAAATTAAGGCTTATTAATTCTTTCTCTGCCTCCTTGTCTGCAACGAGGGAACACTTGTGATCCCCACAGGAAAAGGGGAATGTGACCCCTGTCTTATGCTTCTCCTTCATCATAGCCTACGTATCCAAAATTTGTCTACATAATTCTAACAAAATCACCCTATCACTTTAGTGTCATGGGAGGAGGTAAGGCCTCATGAAAAATCTAGACACTCTGATATATACATTGGGGCAGAATTGCAAAAACCAGCACCTTGATAGCTCTACTAGGCTCATCGCCGTAGACGAAAGACAATAGCCGACAACCACTTTACGCCTTATTATCCTGTTATATACGAACACACCGTTGAAAAAAAAATATGTTGGGAAACCTATCAAACTGAAGCTGCAGGTAATGCTCCCATGAGAGCTTGTCATTTGACCCATCTCATCGACATCCAACTTTCTTAATGTAGTCAATGCTCTTAAGGTGAAAAAATATCCACACCACGTAAGAAGTCATGTAAAACTATTTCAAGTCCTTGAGCTCCTAAAGTTGCTGGTGGATATTGTTTGAAATTATTTGGGCCCAATCAAAATGAGCCTTGTTGGTGATCATGAAGTAGTACATTCAGGGGGAGTACTCCTTCACATTCAATTTCTCAAAGATGTATCTTAATATTGTGATGACAGGTTAGGGATGCAGAGGATGACATGAATGTTATCTATATAAAAAGTGGCCACATCTATGTTGTCATAATGAGTGCATCTCCTTGTGGTCTCTGAATAGTGACTGACCAGAGTGGTAATAAACTGAGGATGGGAGAAAATGAGGGAAAGAAACAACCTTTAGTAGTCTAGATCTCTTCATCCAAATGTTGATGCAATATTCTAAGGGTGCAGTCTCCGTTGTAAATAAAAATACCCTAGATTTGTGTCTGTAATATATTTCATGTTTCTCTCCAACTTGGAAAACTTAGTCTTTCCCTCATGGATATACCTCACAGTGAGAGGTTCCATTTCCAATTCTTTCTCTGCCTTAGACTTCCTTCCCAACAGGGCCCCAAGTGCCAGCCTAGGTTCAACCTCATGAACTTCAGATAATGATGTCATTGTATCTACTGTATAATCCTGTGTTAGATTGGGTGGTTTCCTTTGCACTAAAAGCTCATACTATTAGTGGATGATACAACCACTAGACTTATAGAAATCCACAGGAGGCTGTTAAGCCCTTGTCACCAACCATTGCATGGACTGAATGAGACCAAGGGTGCACACCTTGCAACAATCCCGCTCTTAGGAGATGCATGGGGTTGGAACCTGTGACCTAGGCTCTGATACCAATTGTTAGATTGGGTGGTTTCCATTGCACCAAAAGCTTGAACTGTCAATGGCTGATATAACCACTAGACTTATAGAAATCCATAGGAAGCTGTTAAACCCTTGTCACCAATTGTTGCATGAACTGACCGAGACCAAGGGCGTACAACTTGCAACATACTGCAAGAACAATTTTTTTTGATCAATTTCATGCAAAAATATAATGAATCATACTAAAAATTAAACATACTTCCGGGGCCAAGGTTCGAGAATCTATGTGAGGGCTTCCTTGAATAAGAAGGGATGAATGGAGATAAAATCCCAGGACGTGAATTCTGAAGTCGACATTTTTATCAAAGTATTTGCGGGTAATAGAGACTAGGAATACTAGATCATGGATCCAACAGGTCTCCTTATTTTTTTATAGTAGGTAGTATATAGGAAACCCAGACTACGAAGTCTGAAGCGTCTTTGCAAAAGAGAAATCACTACCATAATGAATCTTGGAGTTAGATTGAATTGGGAGTGTGGGGTTTTAGGGAATGATACTTAGCAACCAAAATGAATGTTTGTCTAACTAAGTCCAGGAAATTTCAATCTCAATCTCAATCAAGAAAGCGACTGGTATAACAGGAATCAAAGTTCAGGGTGATGCAACCTAACGGCTAGTTTGTAGGACCCATAAAAAATTCACTAGAATGATGTCAAGACATGGTATCTACATCTATATTTTGGCCTTGACACGTGACTAGTAAATAGGTTAAAAAAGAGTTAGGGTATTATGGAAAAACCCTAGCAAGCCCTTATTTGACACTTAGAAATGAAGTGTAACTTGCTACTGAGAATAAAATATGAACTAGGACATAAAATGGATAAATTAAAGAAACCCTAATTCAGTGAAGCACAAATTTGAGGTGTCGAACATTCAACACCATAGACTAGGGCACGAAGAACCCTAAAATGACAAAATTTACAAGCCCTCAATTAACTTCAAGGTTGGGAATTTACTCAAAAAACCCTTTATCATCTATCCCACATACAAGCCATAAATGAATGAAAGCAGAAAACAACATGAAAAACAAAAAGAAAACCCTAAATTATCTCACCAACATGCAAAGGAAAACCTACTTGAACATAACCTTTCACGAATTTCCCAATGGTTTCTTTAAAAATGCTTCACACACAACCAAATCCTTGTACAAACATGAAATTGCAAGATAGAAGACACTGCCGCAAAAGAGCTCTTGAAATAACTTTTAATCACTTGGTGATTAAAAGTGACCTTCAAAAAGTCCTTTTATAACTTGGCAGAGGAGGGGCATTAAATGCCTTAGTCTTTTTTTTTCAATTAAGAATTTTCACTTCGGGGATTAGACATCTAGCCTTCACAATACTGTAAAGCATTATGGAGACCGAGAGCCTGAGGCCCAACCAAAAATTGGGATAAAGGAGGGTGGACTCTAGATGGGAACAAAGAAAAAAAATGAGAAAGGAAAAGGGGGGCAAGAAAAAGAGGGAACCCTAAATTTTTCCCTAGGGAAAATGTAGGGACGGGTATGTGAGGCATAACAAAACCCATAGTCAAATCCAATACTTAGTTCATGTTGTATAAGTGCTATTTTTATGTTTCAATAGTTGAATTAGTGTGGATTGAATGGAGTGGTGAGAAAGCGAGCCTCTTAGTTACTCTTGGACCTGACATGAAAGCAAAATATATTCCTTTCTTTAGAGTTTATAGAAGCAAAAATAATCACTTTCTAAGAAATACCTCTTTGTATAAGTTCACTTTAGGGCTATATGCATGTATGAGTGTAATTTATGACTTCTTAGTTTACCTTACTTATTTTTAAGTTAAATATTATAACGAACATTGAAGTGCTTGAAGGAATGGGCGACTTTTTCTTGAGATTGCATACCCATTGAATTTGATTTAAAAATATGAACTATATCATGCAAGTAATGCATTTAAATTGAAATGATTATTCTTTCAAATATGCCATGCCAAAAATATATTTAAAATTATATGAATAATTATTCCATGACCAATTGATGCTTGATTCTTACTTAATAATATTATTATAAGGCTAGGAGGTTGCGAGTGTCCGTAAAAAATGAGTTTGGGTTCGTGATTAATGATGATCAATGTTATTATTAAATGGTGTTGAATTCTTTTAGACTAGTTCTTTCCTTGTGTTTGGACATGTTCTCTAACACACATTGGACGTGGTACACCCAAGTGTAGGGTAAAATTTTACTCCTTCAATGTGACTAGAGTTAGTTGAATAGTTTATCTAAACTTTTTTTTAAAGTTTAATGATTCTTTTAATTATTGATGAAATTTTGAAATATTCACAAGGGTTTTGTTTGAAATTTGAAATTTTCTTGTGATAAACTTGGACTCACTATATAGAATGTAATTTTTGAAATACTTAATGCTTTTGTGCATTAATGCTTTTAAGTTGAAATTTGTGAACTCTTATCTTGAATTTTCTTTATGTTCCTATGGTGACTAGGTCGTGTGATTCACGTTGCTAGTCCTCCGAAGTGATATTGATGTTCTCTACAATCTTCATGATGGACACTGATAGAGTTTTCAAGGGAGTATATGGAAAATAAAATACCACTCTTAGAATTTTATTATCATGTTTATTGAGCAAAATACACTATTTTAAGTTTTGAAATATGAAGATCATTGTGTGTAGTAATTTATGCTAACCAATTTGAATGATAAGGTAAAATGTTATGCATGTTCTCTCTATGTGTGTTTTGGGTTTACATTTTAAGAACAAGTATTGAATATGGAATAACAAAGAAGGTTGATCCTCTTTTTAGGAAAAAATAATATATCTTAAAGTACTTCGGCCAAAGTCTTGTATCCATTTAAATAGATGAAATTAGCCTATCGCATTATATTGATTTGGTTCTCTGCTATATCTTGATAGAAGTGTAGGAATAAGGTGTCTCAACCTTGTATATTTCCCTACATTTGATATTGTTTGTTTTGTAATTAATTGTTTGCAAATAATGTATTTAAGTTTGATATTTGTTCTGTCATTTAGTTGAGTGGACATGTTGTGTTTTCACTCCACTTGGAAGATGACAAGGATGATCAAACTTGGTCTAGGTGGATCTAGGCATCCCATTCTATGGTAGAGTTTATTTGTCAAATGTAGGCACTTTGGACAATGTGTAAGGTAATCATGACTGAAACAGTTATGATGGATTCCTATGACGGTCATTAATATTTGTAAGAGCTAATTGTGAAAGATTCTATGACGGGTGAAGACATGGAAGACATGTGGCAACTGATCATGTTGAGTACTATACACTCTTATGCAATGCATGGGGTTGAATTTTTTTTTTGGGGTTCCTATTTTTCCTGAGAATGGTAAACCCTAATACGGTTATCTTTGGAAGTTTCCCTAAAAAGGGAAGCACATGATATAAGCATTTTTAGGGTTACAAATCACAAAGTGAAGTTAGTGTATTGTTGGAATGTTGTTATGCTGCCAGATTTGTCTTCAAGTGTCGATTATCTCTTGAAAGAACTTGCATTGCAAGTGTATTGTAAACAATAATATTTTTGATTAATACATTATGCAGGTTTTGGAGTGCTGGGGTTTTTTACCGAAAGGTTTTCCCCAAGGTAAATCATTGTGTCATTCTCATTTTTCTATGTATGCATGTTATTGTATTATCATTCTGTAATTGATAAGTGTTAAATATGAATTTGCACAATCCTCTTCTCAAGAGTTTAGTGTAGGGAACTATTTTTCGCACACTTAGTTTCCTTTCAAGAAGTACATAGCATGACATGAGTATTATATGCATGCATGCAGATATATTGGGTTGCATATTATTTCCAGGTAGTTAAGTATTGCAAGGTTGGGTAGTCTTCAAGTAGGAAGAATCTCAAGGAAGCATAAGGTTCGAGTGGAAAAGTGCCGAAGCTATGTTCATGTCTCTCAGGTTTTGTGGATGACCATGCTAGTTAGTGGTAACCAAAGAATTAATTGATTATGTTCTCAAATCGTTACCTATATATTACTTGTGTTTGTGCAATATTATGATCTGGATAGCTAGGCATGAGATCCTAAGTTGAACTACTCTTATATCTCATTTAATGTGAAAATACCAAGATTAAGCACTTTTACTCATGAGATGTAATATATTATTTATCTTAAATGTATTGAATTTTTTTTCACTTTATTTCCATATTTATGTGAACTTGAGTTAATATATATCCTCAATATATTGTGTGACAAGATGGGCATTGTAACCTAGGTCACATGAATAGCTAGGCGGATCTATTAACCCTTTCAGGTGATTTATGAGTATGCACAAATGATCTAGGTTAAAGCTAATTTTAGTTGAAAAATTTTCATCCTTAAGTGATCATGTTGTGTCTTGAAATACCAAACATTAAAATGATCCTTCGACTGAGGTATTATTATTGTGAGTGAGCTAAAACTAGAGTGAACATATATAAGGATATGTTATGAATGTTGATAAGAAGTGCCTTGGAACTTGTTCAACTCATTTGTGATGGAAAGACATGGTTTTCATAGGCATCCATGAGAATTAATGTGGTTTTTAAGTTATAGAAAAAATGCAGAATTGTTTCTACTTGTTAAAACAATGAGACAAGAGAATCTTATTGTTGGAATTATTGGAATGATATACTGAGAGGGGAGGGGTGAATCAGTACCTCTAAATTTTTTTTATGTGATTGGCCCATTAACCTTTGTGTCATCAGATTTGTATATACCTATATATCTGTTCATCTTTCTATATGTATATGAAATCATAATTTAAGTTCTTTATATGTGTAAACATTCAAGAAACATTCATGAAAACAAATAACACATAACACATGATATGATATCACAGAAAACTCTTGTTAGGAAGTAAAAACTACGGTGGGGATGTCTACCCACAAAACTTCACTATCTGCAGATAAGAAGGGAGCTGGTAAAGTCTTACAATTGATCACTTTTCATGATTTATCCTGTTAAGAGTACTAGAGTGGAGACCTATTAAGATCTACTTTGTTAGAAGCTTTAGCAACACCATTAGGTGTGCACTCTATTAAGAGATTTATCAAAGAACTGTTAAGTCCACCTTCTACAAAAGGATTTCTGTTGTGATGCACTTGTTAGAATGCAACTACAATATAAATGTTGATCTAATATTGAATACAATCTCTAATTGCTGATAATAGATCCTGTATAGCTTACAATATAAATGTAATCACCTTGAGTGATTGAGTGATACATTGTCTTTGCTCGTCGATAGCCTTTCTGTGTTCTTGATAACTGGTTTGTTCTATTTCTGTACTTTGCATGAATTCTCTCCTTCTTCTTAGATGCTTTCCATGGCTACTATCATTTATCAACTTATTACAAGTCTCTCAGATTACAAATGATTGAACATCTATTTATACTAGTTTCTAGCTCTATTCTTGATTCACGCTTTTCAAATTAACTCTAGATCCAAGGTTTACAACTTGACCTTGATCTTTAGTTAGATATGTTTTAGATCCACTAGGATGCTTTAAAACATTTACAATATGATTGCTTTTCCTTCAATTAAAGATTTAAAATAAGTAAAAACTCTATAAATAGAATTACACTATTTTATCTGACGTGTAAAGTCAGATCCACTTGTTGCGGGTTCTGTAAATGACTGTTAGCTCTGATGTTCGGGCTACTCTATCATTTTTGTTGGTTTTGTATCATTCTTTACTTTGTCAGTTTTCTGCTATGTTGGTGTCCCTTATTTGAACTGTTCGTTAGGTATGCCTTTTCTGCTTTTGTCGGCGATGTTCTCAAAAACTGTATCGTCAGTTATGCTTGTCGTCGGTTTGACTCTCGTCAATGTTTGTCAGGCAATTCTATACTTAGCATTTTTTCACGATAGATATTTTCATCCCATCGGGTGTGCTTGCTATCTTTCGGTTATGTCTATACCGATGACCTTTATCATGTTTTTCCCTTTAAGTATACTAATGAAAAAACTCAATGTCATCAATCTCCCCCTTTGACATTAGTATAAAAAACAGATATGTGCAACATACTTGATGTATTAGTATGTACACCTGTGTATACTTCTTCGTTAGTCATGAAATGAATCCCCCTATGCATATGCCGGTAGGTGTAAGTTTATGTACATATCTATCTTTGCTGTACATACATTATACATATCCTCATATACTATTTTGTACATATGTATACATTCCTCATTTTTCTTACTAAAGTATATTGTACATATGTATACATTCCTCCTTTTTTGATAATGAGGGCAAAGGTACTTACAACTTTTCAAAAATGTGAGTGTGAGGCTTTAATTTCTTCCATCATTTTCTCCCATTTCTCCTTTAAATTATCAAGTGCCATATGCTCAAGTGATATCCTCACATGCATGTCATATATGCTGTCTACCACAGACATTTCTGGGGTTGAGATCAGATTTCTTGCATCTGTAATATGTTGTTGCAGAGTGGTGAGGTTTGGCAATATGTGAGCTTGCAGCCCTGTAACCTTATTTTTGAATTGAGTCTTTGCATCCCATATTTCTTGTCTCAATCTATTGACCTCTGTGATCTTTTCATGATGCAGCTTTATGGTGTTTTCATCAGATGTTAAACTTAGTGCACCAATTGTTAGATCTAAATCTAGTTGTGACAGATTTTCACAATTTTCTTTAGTGAAATTTTCTAGTGTGCACAGTTTCTGAACTAAGGTAACAACTTCAACAATCATTGGTTGTAATTCACTTTCTAGTTCAGAGAGCTTTACCTTGTTCTCTACCACTTCTTGGCTGATATTTTCAACCAATTTGTGTTGATACTTCATTTCTGCATGTTCTTCCATTGCCTTCTCTGCATCTACATTTTGATTTGTGATGGCATCAGTAAGAACTGTTATTTGTTCCATGACTGATATGATATCTTTAATTTTGATATCTAGAACAAGTTGATGTAGAATGTCCCTTGCCTTATCAAGTGCTTGGGATTCTCTATGTGCCTTTTTCATCTTATCTTGTATTGATTTCCTTTGACACATCACTCCAAACTTTTGAAGTGCTTCAGTATCTAAAGTAGATACATCCCACTTGGGTATTTCTATTACCTCATCAAGTGTGATAGCCAATATATCTTTCTTTAATGTCTTTTTCTTCTTCATCTTTGGCTGGGAGGCAGATTGGTGTACTACCATTTGTAGACCTTGAGATTGGATTGAATTTCTAGGTGAAGGCCGAGAAGATGAAGCATTCTGTTGTTTCTATTTTGAGTCCACGATTGGTTCTGTGAAGACGTCTTTTCATTGGCCTTGGGTGTATCAACAATTTTATCTTCTTTTCCTTTCAAGCTTTCATCCTTCTCGACTTCTTCACTCTTTTCTTTCTCCTCATCCTTTCTCAGTATTTCATCTATTTTATTTTTTTCTTCCTTGTCTTTCTTAGTAGACACCTCTTGCTGAGTGTCGGTTGCATCTTTCATCTCTGTATCTGTATCTTTTGGAGTATCTGATGCATTTTTATTTTGTTCATTACCTGTGTCCTTGGGTATATCATCATCTTTCTTAGATGATTTCTCCTGACTTGATTCAATATCAATTGCTTGTATCAAAATGTTCATGTTGGTTAGTGTATTGACTTCTGTAGTGTCAACAGTTGTATCCTGTCCGTTGGTATTACCTTGTGAAGTATTGATATCTTCATCTTTTTGCACTTCTTCTGCAGGGTCTTTTCCTATAGTGTCATTAATAATATTATCCAACCATGATTCATCATTGATATCTTCAGTTAGGTTACCTTCTATTGTCAAATATACTTTGGTAACTTCTTCTTCATTACTCAAGTCAATATGAATTGGACTTGGTGGATTTTGGCTTTCATCATCCTGAGTTTTGCCTAGAGTAGTGTCTGGCCATACTTCATCTATAACTTCAGTATGTTTGGGGCCTGCCAGATCACTCTTCTTTATCCAATTCCACAAATGAGTCATCTTGTATATCCTTGATGATGATGTGTTCCTTCTCTAGGCTAGCTTCCTTAGTGGGCATGTTAAGTATCTTTCTCCACTTTTTATTTCTATCCTTTTCAAGATCAATAAGCTTCCCTTTGAGAAATTCATATGCTCTCATCTTTGGTGAGAACTGCTTTTCATACTTCTTCATCATCTCACTTATCTCTTCCTTCTTTGAATCTGAAGGCATACGAGTAACAAGTACTATTTCTCTTATTTTCTTTTCTTGATGCAGAGCAAATGTCCATCTAGCAGACAATCTTGCTGATAGTTCCTTAGGAACGTCATATTCTAAAAATTGTAGTGGAACATAATGATGTTTGCACATTTTTACTATAATAGCATCTTTCATCTTGTTTTGATCCTCTGGATAAAAATTTAACAATTTCCTAATGTTAGGATCAGAAATAGATGCTGATTCTTTTATGTACTTATATATTTCATCAATTTTATTTGGGATCAAGGGTTCTTTCCCTTTTTGTACATCTATGTCAGCTTCATCCATAGCTGAGTCTTCTAGATCCTCTTTTGTTCTAACCCATTTCCTCCTTTTGGTCTGTATTTCCTTAGGTGAGACCGGTTTTCTCTTGTAGGTTCTCACTTTACCTTTCTTAAGTGGTGAAGGAGTTTGTTCCTTTGCATTTTTGCTTCTTGTTCTAGAAGCAACTGTTGTTCTTAATTTCTTAGGTGGAGGTGGAGGTGGTGAATCTGATTGTGTACCCTTGTAATCATTCATTTCTATTTCCTCATCAATAGGTGACTGGCCTTTGGTTAGTTCCACCTTTCCTTCTATTTCCTCTTCACCTTCTTCTATAACTGCAAATTGCTTGGTTAAATTTTTAACCATTTTATCCTTTTTTTTCATAATCTTCTTGACAGTAAGATCTATCTTGATCTTTGATTTGGATTTTGTGTAATGACCGATATATTTCGGTAAGTAGTGTCAAATTTTCTGTGCGGGTTCATCAATGCTAATTTGTACCCATTAACCGATGGTGGTTTTTCAATAATATAACAAGTAACAATATAGTGCATCTTTAGTAATGCTAATTTTGTCTATATGTTCAATATGTAAATGGAACCAATGCATAATATAACTTGTCATAATGCAGTTCCTTACTTGTGCAATTTAGTTGGAGATAGTGATGCCACCATATCCATTGGATGGGGCATCATTATTTGCATTTCTTGTTCCAGCACCTTCAGTGTTTGTGGATTTTACCCACATCTTGTTTCTCATCTTCTTGATGTCATCAATGGTGTTTCCATTGGGATAAGTGCTTGTTTCTGTTAGTCGGTCTTTGCAATCTTTTATCACATGTCCAATCTTATGACAATGTGAACATGCCATATCTGGATTGAACCATCCTCTTGGTTTTCTAGTCCATTTTATCATACATTTGGAATATATGTGACCACATGCTATGCAATTTGCCCATGTGTTATAGTCCCAAAGATATGAGTTGCCTACTCTTGTCGGTTTGTAGCCATTATCAGGTTCTTTTGGTGTCCATGCTTTCTTATTCTTTTTCCAGCATTCCTAATAAGTATGTCCATTTATTTTGCAGGTAGGACAATATTTGTCCATGTAGGTTTCCTTCTTTGGATTTTTCATCTTGGATCTGCATTCATATGCCTTGTGTCCTTGCTTGTGAAATTTATAACAATTACCAATGAAAGTAGATTGTGATTGAGGAATACCTTTCATTTTGTTTCTGCAAATGTTTGAGGTGTGGCC
>MU226649.1:2021186-2034453 GCA_018584345.1 Thuja plicata | reverse complement strand
GATCTTTTCTCTTAAGTCTTTAAGCTTTTCAAGAAAGAGACTTAGCTTTGATACCAATTGTTGGAATTATTGGAATGATGTACTGAGAGGGGAGGGGTGAATTAGTACCTCTAAAACTTTTTATGTGATTGGTCCATTAACCTTTGTGTCATCAGATTTGTATATACCTATTTATCTGGTCATCTTTCTATATGTATATGAAATCATAATGTAAGTTCTTTATATGTTTAAACATTAAAGAAACATTCATGAAAACAAATAACACATAACGCATGATATGATATCACAGAAAACTCCCGTTAGGAAGTAAAAACTGCGGTGGGGATGTCTACCCACAAAACTTCACTATCTGTAGATAAGAAGGGAGCTGGTAAAGGCTTACAATTGATCACTTCTGATGATCTACCCTATTAAGAGTATTAGAGTGGAGACCTGTTAAGATCTAGTTTTTTAGAAGCTTTAGCAACACCGTTAGGTGTGCACTTTGTTAAGAGATTTATCAAAGAACTGTTAAGTCCACCTTCTACAAAAGGATTTATGTTGTGATGCACTTGTTAGAATGCAACTACAATATAAATGTTGATCTAATAGTGAATGCAATCTCTAATTGCTGATAACAAATCCTGTATAGCTTACAATGTAAATGTAATCACCTTGAGTGATTGAGTGATACCTTGTCTCTGCTCGTCGGTAGCCTTTCTGTGTTCTTGATAACTGGTTTGTTCTATTTTTTTACTTTGCATGAATTCTCTCCTTTTGCTTAGATGCTTTCCATGGCTACTATCATTTATCAGATGATTACAAGTCTCTCAGATTAAAAATGATTGAACATCTATTTATACTAGTTTCTAGCTCTATTCTTGATTCACGCTTTTCAATTTAACTCTAGATCCAAGGTTTACAACTTGACCTTGATCTTTAGTTAGATATGTTGTAGATCCATTAGGATGCTTTAAAACATTTACAATATGCTTGCTTGTCCTTCAAGTAAAGATTTAAAACAAGTAAAAACTCTATAAATAGAATTACACCGTTTTATCTGACGTGTAAAGTCAGATCCACTTTTTGCAAGTTTTGTAATTGACTATCAGTTTTGATGGTCGGGCTGCTCTGTCAGTTCTGTCAGTTTTGTATCATTCTTTACTTTGTCAGTTTTTTGCTCCGTCGGTGTCCCTTATTTGAACTGCTCGTCGGGTATGCCTTTTCTTCTTTTGTCGGCGATGTTCTCAAAAACTGTATCGTCAGTTATGCTTGTCATCAGTTTGACTCTCGTCAATGTTCGTCGGGCAATTCTATACTTAGCATTTTTCATGATAGATATTTTCATCTCATCGGGTGTGCTTGCTATCTGCCGGTTATGTCTATATTGATGACCTTTATCATGTTTTTCCCTTTAAGTATACTAATGGAAAAACTTAATGTCATCACTTATTTGGATGGGGAGAAGTATTTTTAGGAATATTTGATTTTGATTTTACTTATAACACTAACATGGACTAATATTTTGGTTTTGTTCCTACGAGAGCAATAGATGAGACAACACTATCACAAGAAAGAGAACAATGTCAGAGAGAGGTGGCCTAGCTTTATGAAACTGAATGGCAGTAGTGGAGTTCACACACACTCACATAGGAATTATCTTTGAAAATGATTGTTTGATTAGTATACGTTCTTGTTTTATCTTAAACGTTTGCAAAACAAAGGTTAGATTACATTAATTAAATTGATATAAATCTTGTTAATTTTATTTTGAGAAATGGTAGAATTTGAATGACCCTTAATATCTCTATTTTATTTATTTATTTAATAAATTGATCAATTCTTAATTATTTAATAATTAAGAATACAATATGAAAAGAACTAATAGAAAGAGATGAATCTTATATTTAAAATAAATAAATAAAGTGGGTTGTCTAAATGACAAAGTCAAAACTCATGCAATGTGGCATGAATATATATTGCTTTATTTAGTTTTAAAAAAAATCTGTACCAAAACTAAGTTAAGATTTTTGACCTTTATCAAGTAGTTCTATCGCATGGGAGGATTTTTTAATAAAAAGAATGAAAGTTTGCCTTAAAAAACTGCAGTTTGAAGGCCATTGAGAGGACGCGAAGGAGAGAAAAAAAATGGAAGCTTTATATGTTGCATGGTTCAATGCTCTATTCAATCCTAAAGATAGGTAAGTAAAGACGGTTCTTTTATGCATGTCAAAGAATATAAGAATGTAGAAAATGGAAAATAAGGACATGACAATGACATTGATCAAATAAATAAGAGGAAAAAGGAACTAAGTTTTGGAGAGGATGAGAGATGGGAAGGAACAAAGAACGATAGTAAGGTTTCTTTCTGGGCATAATGGAATGGTTGGGTGTTTGATCAAGCCAAATTCCTCAGCACTTGAACTAGAAAGATCTTACACAAACTTATTTTTCTCTTCTTTGGAATCCACATAGGTATTCTTTCTTGGAAGGTACCTTATAAAAGGATTAGGAAATTAGTGGAATGAAGATATTATTGTATGATTCTTTAAGCAGTGAAAATCATTATTATGCAATACATACATACATACATATATATATATATATATGTGTGTGTGTGTGTGTGTGTGTGTGTGTGTATGTGTGTGTGTGTGCGTGTGTGTGTGTGTGTGTGTGTGTGTGTGTGTGTGTGTGTGTGTGTGTCTAGTGTCCTAAAATTACACCCTTGCATTTATGATACTTACACATTGAACTCCATGTGTTAACAACAAAGGATCATGATAAAATGACCATATTTTGATATCAAGGCCCTCTAGAGAACAACTTCCATGATCTCTCATCCAAATTTGAGCTTCATACGGGTGAACATCCCCCAAAATTTGAAAACTCAATGCCAGTTTTGACGTGTTTCCCTTCTCTTGCATGTGTACAAAATGACTATCACTGCTCATTTGCAACAATAAAAGGCTAGATTGCACTCATTTTCTCTCTCTCAAAACCTTGAACTTTGGCTCTGATTCTTACTTACATCTCAAAGTGAATCTCTGTCGGATTTCTCATGTAGTCCAACTCTTTTCTGCATCCGAGGAGGAGGACCTACACTGTGTATCTCTATCTCTACCTATCTCTCTCTTTATTTTTTTGTATTAGTTTATTACTTGTCTCTATCTTAGTTATCATATCTTGGGTCATTAATGTACTGTGTAGAAGGGGATTTCCTCCCTCGAGAGAGGTTTGTTTCTACTATTTGTCTCTATATTGTGTCTTTGTACAATAAGGGCTTTCCTCCCTTAAGTGAGGTTTGTTTTCATTGTTTATCTTTGTTTAGTAGGGGTTCCCCTCCATAAAGCGGGGATTTATTTCTATTACTTGTCTCCATATCAATTTTTATCAATCTGATCTATTTGGTTGTTCATGGAGATGGGAACAACAAAGTGGGGGTTTGATTGAGGCAAACCTTTATACAACCCCAACACTTGTCCCTAATTCAGTATGTGTAGGTGAAGAACAGGTACCGTGATAATAGGATTTAGAACATTCCCAACTTACTGGAACCTTCCCTATTTTTTGGTAAATAGGAATACAACACGACTTGTAGATGTCCGAGGCCGAGAGCTCCAAATTTTTTGTGAGTAGTTTAAAGTCTATAGTTTCTATTTTTGTGATCAATATAGTTATATAAATTAAGATTTACCAAATATTGATACATTTTTATACTATTTTTCTTATTATTGGAATATTATTGCTAAGGTTCAAATATTTAGTGTACTCATATTTGAATAAAGTTCTCATTTATAGTTATTTCCTCCATTTCAAGTAGATTATAGTTTGCATATTATTTAAGTTAAACTTCTCCCCCTAGATCTGTGTCCTAGTAGAAGTGAGGTAGCGTAAGGAATATTTTCTCTTTAGAAGGTAGAAAATCCCCTGCTCTACATTTTGGTGAATGTGACATGAATGCCGATATGTCAAATCTCTTCCTCCAAGGATTTGATGCATTTGAAAAGGCATTCTCTAAGGATAACTTTGACATGCTGGAAAATGCCTTAGAAGATTTCTTGGGTGTGTTCTGTCATGATTCTAAGTTTTCCAAACGCCTTCCTTGTAAGGATACTCCTTCATTAAGGCCTAGTGAGTCTGTGAATGTTATCGTAGTCTTAGTGGCTCATTCAATTTCTAAGAGACCAATAATTTTCATAATTGTTGCTAGTCCTGCTAAGAAGGCAAAGTCCACTCAAGGGGGTAACTCATATATGAATGAATTATATAATATTATTTCTCATACCTACAATAATAAAAGGAATAAGGACAATGTCAATCAACATACTATATTTTTATCCCTCCTCAACTCGATCTTCCTCAAGCACCAAAACCAATAGTTAAGCAGACCAATGACCATGATCTTATTGAGCAACTTCTAGTTACTTTTTCTAAGATCTTACCCTGGGATTTACTTATAATAGCTTCAGTTTACAAAGGGATGCTTCTAGAGGCTCTTAAGAAGATCTTGCTTCCTTCTTTTGCATGATTGGTGGATGTGAATGTATTGATGGACCATATTCCCATGGATACATCGAATATTACATTTTACTTGCATGAACTCCAACCTCCAAAAACAAAGAATATTGCATATCCTTTGATGATCATAGTTATTTTTAATGGAATAGGGATAATATGAACCCTTTTTGACACCATTTTGACTCTCAAAGTATGTGATTTAGACTTCTTACTTTAAATCAAGGTTTATAAGATTTTGCTAATTGTGTCTTCTTTGTTCATTTGAGGATTTTATAATACTTGAAAGACCATCATAGGCATATTTATATTGTCTTTGAAGGTTGGACTTGTTGTCATACCTACTTTGGTGTATGTAATTCGAGGAGCTTTACCTTAAAATATTTTTTCCCCTCCTCAACTCAATCTTCCTCAAGCACTGAAACCAATGACTATGATCTCATTGAGCAACTTCTAGTTACTTTAAGGCCCAAACTTAGACATCTATATATTTATCCTAAAAAATTCAACATAAACTATCTTGGTTCCCATTTTTGTTATGTTTTACATTAAGTTCCATTTCTAGTGCCTTCAAATCTCCCCACTAATTTTGAATTTCAATGTCCCACTTTGTGAACTGGGAGTTAGACTTCAAGAAATGTTTTGAGTTTGTCACCTCGTAAATGTTGCTTTTGATTCTCCTAATCATTTATTATTCATTTATTTATATGCATAGTAGAATATGCTTTTGTTTCTTTCTTTCTTACTTATCAGACTACCATAGATAGAGCCACAACCCAAATATCCATCCACAAAGCAATAGAACATGGTTACATCTAGTTTCTAGAAGGAAATCTAATAAATCATTTTCCACGAACTATACATGTATAATAATTTTTTTTAGGATAAGTGCTACCTAGAGGGAGTAACTCCTTTCTTGCATAACTTCCAAGCTTTTTTCATTTTTTTGTCTTCCATTTTGCATCCAAGTCAAATAATACACAACATCAAATTTTATTCAGGACCATTTTGAGTGTGTCTATGGATACACATACTACATCCAAATAATTAGGCCAAACAATCCTCTGGGCAATATCTATGCCCTAGATATTGTAACCAAGCACTTGCGCTATCTATGAAAATAGTCCAGCATAAACTTCCTTAGCATGGACATATATTTCCCAATGAGAAGTTTGGGCCAATACATTCATTACTACCAACTATTCTTCTTTTGATCCCTTCTGGAAAAAGTATGGTATTTTCTCTTTCAACCTTCTTCAACACATCTACACTAGACACCAAAGCTCTTTGTCATGAGTATGAGTCTGTTCACAATACCAAAATCTAAAGTGGATTGACCCAACTATCTTGCCTCTATAAACAATAGAGCTAGAATCTTCTACCGCCTGAGTAATTTTCTCATGATCAACTTCAAGACCATACGTGTAATCTTTCAACAATATGAGGTCATATCTCATCAGTCTATGAACAATTTTTTTGAGTACCAACCTTTCCATTTTGTCATTCATTTTTTAAAAACATTTGCAAATTTTTCGTTGAAATCCAACGGAAGGCATACGAAGGGAAATTCAATCTTTATTAAATTTTACAAGATAAGCTTCTCACTTCCTAAGCCAGTCTCTAAGCTTCAATATGGATGAAGGAAATGACTAAAGTGCACTCATTTAAGAACTATCTAATTTTAGCTTTTGTTAGCCATTTGGGGATATATGTATTAGTATTAATACATATACAAATATTAAAATATATTATAAAATATTTATTTATTTGTGTATGGGGAAATATTCAATGTGTGGGGAAATATTCAATGTGTTGGGATCAAGCTTAAATATGCAAACATTAGTGGGTTAGCACATATAAAGATAAAAAACATGAATAAAATTAAAACAACAAGAAATCATCCATAACATCAGATAGAGCTCTAAAGAAAAGCACCCATAAAGGCTTGTTTGATTTTCTCTCTTTTGGAGATGCGGATGTGCTCTCTCTCTCAAAAACACATGTATAATCCCCAAGTGATTTGCTTGCTTGATTGTGGTTGCAACTATGAATGAAAAGCTAATGGATGAAGGAAGGACTCAAGAAATAGTATGAGGCAACTAGTCTCAAGCTTCCCACAATGAAGATTTAATCTAAGATGAGATGAAATGCAAGATTGAAACCAGATTCATTCACCAATTATCCTAACATGTGATATCTAATACATTAAGATTTGAAAATATGAAGCAACTATGAAATTCAAGAGATATTCTAGCATGATAACAATGCAAAAATGAGAGATGATTTGCAAGGAAAATGGCCTCCTATTTATAGATTTTTGGAGGGAAGGGAAGAGATTGGACGAGGTGGAATATGTGGTATCCACATATGACCCACATAGGGGACACATAGGCTAGAGGAGATGGTTTCAATAAGTCAAAAAAGAGCCTTTAAGACATTGTGAGGCTCAAGGTTGCTCACACATGTGTGAGCAACCTTGGGGAAATTTTTGGGGGACAAGAAGGTGATTGCATTTAAGGAAGTTGGGTGGCTTCCTTGGGATGGGTTTCTCACAAATGTGTGAGCAATCCATTAACACTAAATGGGTTAGGAATAACCTTTTAAGTATGATTAGTGGATAGTTAAGTGAGAAGGTAGGTTTAGCAAGTGGATAGTAGTAGGGTAGGCTTCTGTTAGAGTAAATAATTAATTTAATTACCTTGATCAAATTAAATTTACTACCTCTTAAGATTTCACTTTATGTACTTGCATTAGTCATTTAATAATTAAATCTAATTATTCAATGCCTATTTACCTATTAGGGTTTCCTATTAGTTTTTACGATCTCCTTCTATAAGCATTGATCCTTTGTATGTTTTATTCATTATTTTGGCTGATGATAATCTTTTCACATTGTTAGAGCAAAACCCTTGTTTGTTTCCTACATATTTCTTCCTTGTGATAGGTTTTTGCATTATGGTTTCTTGGGCTTAATAGATTTGTTTTCATCAAATCTTACATGGTATCAGAGCTAGATCTGCTATAGCTTGTTCATGTTTGAAAAAAAAGAGGACCAAGGGTTTGAAAATAAATTTGGGATTTTTTAGCTTATTTGAGAGGTTTTAGTTACAATTTTCAGATCTGTTATTCTCTACAGTGGTGTCCTTCTTGGTGTCGTTTACTAGACCTGCACCTTATTCCTCTGACCAACGCACATGAGCTGATGTATGCATTGGAAAATATGAAAAGGCAGAACTTCAAACCCCCGTGGGCACTGTACTTTGACTTGCAAGCCTTTTTACTTGTGATTGCTATCCAAATGTATGGTTATTTTCATTAGAAAAATTCAAAAGGTTCACATGATACTCATTTGAAGTTTTTTTTCATGCTCATTGTAAGCAATCTTTTCCAGCTTCTAGGGTTTGATTTATTGAATTGTGGGGGGTGCTTTATTTCTTGTTTTCTATAATTTAATTTAGTAAACTTGAAATTATATCAAAACAAGACCCCTTCTAAAATATGGCTGAGACCTCTTCTTGTCTAGAACTTTTGACCCCTCATAATTATCACACATGGAAATCCCTGATGACATGACTTCTCCAGTCAAAAGGGTTGTGGTCTTGTTTAGACATAGTGAATCTAGTTTTACAGAGGCCTTTCGAGGTCATGCAACACATGAAAATCATGGATGAGGCAATGGGGTTGATTTATTTACATGTATCAGATAGTCTACAGTTTCATCTTGATGGGTACAATACCTGTCTAGATATGTGGACCCAACTTAACGACCTATTTGGTACAATGAATGAGTTCATGGAACTTAAAATTGAGGCAGATCTTACCTCTTGTACTAGACCATTTTCCATCCATTGAGGACTTCTTGATGACGTTCAAGAAGCATAGGTCTTTATTACATGGATGTGGAAAGACTAATAATGACACACAGTGCATCTACCTGATTCTGTCAAATCTTCGGGGAAACTTTCAGATTTTCTCCTCTACCTTCCACTCTATCATGAATGCATTGGACCAGAGATTCTAGATGCCCACTTTTGAGGTGTTCTATGATCAATTGACTATAGAGCATGCCAAGCTCACACAATTAGATTCTTTATCTGGAACTAAGAACTAAGCTTTGGTTGCTCAGACTTCTAAGGGGACACAGAAGCAGAAGTAGAAGACCAAAACAAATTCAGCTGGCCTTGAGAATTCCTCCAAGCCACCTTAGAAAATAGAGTCCGATAAAACCTCTCCTAAGGGTAATTATTCTAAGTTTGGTGAGTCTTCCTCTAAGACTAATAAGTTCACAGGTGAACCTTGCAGTTTTTGTGGCAAGGAAGGGCATCCAGTTTCCAGGTGTTGGAAACGTCTTGAGGCTCTAGAGGAAGCCTTGCAACAACATATTATTGCTTCTCCTTAGCCATTAGGGAAAGGTCATGATCTTTCTACATGAGCATTATCTTCCACTACTACATGGATCATTGATTTAGGTGCTTCACACCATATAACATACACACACACACACACCTAGTTTGGTTACCTTACTTTCTCAGAGTGCTACTACAAAGATTGTAGTTGGTGATTCAACACAACTTTTAGTTATAGGTTCTAGTACTATTTCATTGGATGGTATCTCTCTATAGGATGTTCTTTTGCTTCCTGCCATTTCTACAAACCTCCTATTTGTCTATTAGATTTTTCATTCTGGTTCTGGTAAGATAGTTGAGTTCTCACCACATGATGTAGTTATTCGAGACCTCCATGATCCTAATTTGGTTATTGCTACTAGGAGTGTTGATTCAGAGTCTCACTTATATAGGTTTGATGTCTTTGAGAGATCTGATTATACAAGTGTTTCTCTTGTTGCTCATGCAGACACAATGAGCAAGCTTTAGCATGAGCATTTTGGCCATGTCAACTACATATATCTCCAAAATATGAGTACACATGAGTTAGTGATTGGGCTTCCTCAAATCTCTTGCATTAATGGTGTTTGTTGAGGTTGCGCACTTGAAAAACATCATAGAGATCCTTTTCTGACAAGTAGATCCTCACGTGCTAAGGCACCATTGGAGTTGATACATAGTGATCTCATGTAATTTCCCACTCTTTTTTTTGGTGCTTGTTATGTGATCAACTTTATTGATAACTTCTCCAAATGCACATGGGTGTACTTCTTAAAGTACAAGTATGATGTCTTTGATTCATTTCAAGTCTTTAAGACATTTGTGGAGAAGTAGTCTAGTCTTTCTGTCAGGCGAATACACACTGACAATGGGGGGAATATGTGAATTAGTCTTTTCATAATTTTTGCACTGAGCATGGTATATTACATCAATTGACAGTTCCCCATACTCCTCAATATAATGAATTTGCTGTGAGAAAGAATGAAACATTGCGAGAGATGGCCAATTGTATGATACAGTCTCAAGATATGCAACCTTTGTTTTGGGAAGAGGTAGTGAATTGTGCCAAATATATTCAGAATTGGATGTCTCATAAGGAATTATGAAATTTGACTCTTGAGGAGGCTTGGTCCCATGTCAAGCCTGATGTTTCTACATTTCGAGTGTTTGGTAGTGACGCTTGGGAATTTATTCCAGATGCTCAGAGGAAATCCATGGAGAGGAAGAGCCGACCACTCATATTTTTTGGCTATTGTGAGGATATGAAGTCGTACAAGTTGTTTGATCTTGATTCCAAAGAGGTCTTGTTTCAGTGATATGTGCAGTTTGATGAGCGATATCCTCAGATGGAGCCTCCATCACCAGCTTCTCCCTCATTGCCTAGTACTTCCTCTTCTCCTCTTCAGGATTCTATATCCTTTGATGATGATTTAGATGATGATCTAACTTCCCCTCCTCCACCAGATATTCTATGAGTGCCCAAGTGGGCTCGTGATACTGTCAGTACTGCTGGTTCTTTTCCAGGAGGTCCTTCAGATAGACATGGTACTCATTCTCAATGATCTGGTATTGGTTTTTTGAGTCATGCTATTTCACATGATCCTCAGATGTTTTGGGAGGCGACATGACATCCTGAGTGGGATAGGGATAAGGATGAGGAGTACTCTTATTTGATGAAGAACCACACTTGGGATCTTTGTACTCTTCCAAAAGGATAAAAGATGGTTCAGTGCAAGTGGGTGTACCATACCAAGTATGTTGCAAATGGTTCTATTGATCAGTATAAGGCATGTCTTGTTGCAAAGGGATTTTCAGAGGTGGAGGGTATTGATTACTCTGAGACCTTTTCTCCTTTTTCCAAGATGAATTCTATTTGTGTGGTACTTTATCTTGTAGCTTCACAGGGTTGGACAATGTATCAAATGGATGTGAAGAGTGCATTCTTGCATGGAGATATACATGAGGAGATATATATGGAGCAGTCTCAGGGTTTTTTTCATGACTCTTCTCTTGTGTGTAGACTTCAGAGGTCATTATATGGTCTCAAATAATCCCCTCAAGCTTGGTACGAGAATATGGACTCTTTCTTGCTAGCCTCACACTTCAACCACTATCATTACAATCCTACAGTGTACATTTAGTGTCATGGGGCTGATCTTGTGATACTTGTGTTGTATGTTGATGATCTCATCATCACAAGTAGCTCATCTTCTATGATTCAGAGTGTTCAGAGAGCATTGATGGAGCAGTTTGAGATGACAGATCTTGGAATTCTACACTACTTTTTAGGCCTACAGGTTATTCAGTCTTCAGATGGGAATTCCATACACCAAAAGAATTATGCTCTTGACATGCTTATGAGATTCAGAATGCTTGATTGCAAGCCTGCTCCCACACCTTTTCAGTCAGGTGTTCTTTTGTCTACCACTTTCTCTACTCCTTTAGTGGAATCCATCTTATACAAGCAACTTGTGGGTAGTTTGTTGTACCTGACAGACACTCATCCTAAAATTTTCTTTGTGGTTGGAATTGTCTCTTGATTCTCTATGATCCTCATGAGAGTCATTAACAAGATTCCAAACATATTTTTAGGTACATTCAGGGCACTACTTCATATGGAATTCACTATACATCAGGAGCCCCTCACATTGTTGGTTTCATAGACGCTGATTGGGGTGGTGATACAGATGGTTAGAATTCTACTTATGGATTTGTTTTTTTGTCTTGGTTTTGGTTCTATCACATGGTCTTGCAAGAAGTAGACTAGTGTTGCATTATCATCTACAAAGGCAGAGTATCGAGCAACTGTGCTAGCTAGTTAGGACGTTTTATGGCTTTGACAATTGATGACAGAGTTTGGGTTTCTTCCCGATAGTCCCACTCTTCTTTGGTCTGACAATCAGAGTGCCATTCATATTTATCGCAACCTAGTTGAGCATCAGAGGACCAAGCATATTGAGATCCATATGCATTTCATCAGGCAACTGGTTCAGGATGGTTCTCTTAGGTTGGAGTATGTTCCCACTTTGGAGCAGGTTTCTAACATCTTCACTAAAATTTTTTCTTCCCCGAGGTATATTTAGCTACGTTCTATGATTGGGGTGAAGGATGTTGTCCTTGTGGGGTCTCAGTAAGGCCTACCTTCCTTATTTTTTTCCACTTTATGCATCTTTCTATCTCTTTTTTGAGGACGGTTTTTCCCATGTGGTTTTCCTAGTTTCTCTATTTCATAGAGATTTGGTTGTGATTGGGTACTTCATCAGGCCATGTTGCCGGGACCCAAAATTGCTTTCTGCATTGTAATTCCTTTGCTTCTTTCTTGCATCGTTTGCAACTATATTATTGCTCATCTTAAGGGGGGGGGGTGTTAGAGTAAAGAATTAATTTAATTACCTTGATTAAATTAACTTTACTACCTCTTAAGATTTCACTTTATCCACTTGCATTATTTATTTAATAATTAAATCTAATTATTAAATGCCTATTTACCTATTAGGTTTTACAATCTCCTTTTATAAGGATTGATCCTTTGTATATTTTATTCATTCTTTTGGTTGAAAATAATCTTTTCACATTGTCAGAGAAAAACCCTTGTTTGTTTCCTACAGATTTCTTACTTGTGACAGGTTTTTGCATGCAGGTTTCTTGGGCTTAATATATTTGTTTTTCATCAAATCTCACAGTTTCTAGGTTGGGTTTAGATTGATATTCAAATTAAAGTTAAATTAATCATAGTTTAGAAAAATTATGAGAGTGAGGGAATTTTAATAAATACAAATTTATTAAAAAGGGGTTTTGTGAGGCAAATGTATTGAAATAAAATACATTGGGATAGTATTTAAATTACATTTAAATACCAAAAGGGGAAACTACTTAATTGACTAAATAGTTAGATGAATATAAATAATTTATTGATTATTTATAGGAGTTATTAACTTAATTAATTTTTAGATGTCTACATTTTTTCCCTCTTTGATGTGGCGCCACAAGTGGCGTTGTGTCAAAAAAAAGAAAAATAAGTTGCCCCAGAAGAAATTAAGTGCCTAAGATTCATGCCGAAGAGAAAATGGTTTGAGGTTGTGTCCCCTCAAGAAAATAATGCAATAAGCAAAGCTTTGTGGAATTTTCTCAAAAAAGGATGCAAATAGGAGATAGAGAAGAAATAAAGAGGGGGGAGCATCAAAGAGACAGTGAGGGGATAGTGAATAAATAGAAGCCTTTCCCAAAAGCAAAATGCAATCATGAAGCTAATGCAGCTAACGTGATGCAATGGAGGTGTGGTGGTACACCCAAAATCAAAGATATTTGTTCTTCAAAAACCTTCTTCTAGCAATCACTGCAAAGGTTTGTGTAAATGCCCTAAAAGATCACCAATCACTGATGATTAA
>MU226649.1:1972597-2013741 GCA_018584345.1 Thuja plicata | reverse complement strand
TTGCAAAATGAAGTGTAAATGACCAAAAGTGATCCAAAATGGATCATAATGGTCTAAAAACATGAAATAAAGACAAAACAACTAAAACCTAAGAGTTTTTCCAATCCTTTGACCCTCAGTTGACCAAGGGCTTATCCTGCCTAATCTTGGTACTGGAGTCTCACAGTTGGATTCTACGGGCAACTCTTTATTCCTAAACAACCTATGTGCTATTAGGACCTTGTTGATGATCCTTACATGCTTGTTGTGTCCTTCTGATGCTCAGTTGATGTAGAAGGTGCTCCTACACCATAACGAGACTTGGGGATTAAATTGTGTTAATCTCAGAGAGAACACCCTAGTTTGATATTGCAAGAGGAGGTATGTACCACATGTTACAAAACAAAAATGACATGGTTCTGTTGTGTGGACTAGATGAACATATAGAATAGGTAGATTTAGGAACATAGATGTATATCATGTAGAGATGAGGGAACTAATATAGTGACAGTTAGAGAGAAACTGAGTACACCCAAGGCATTTTTAGGGACTTGGTGGAAGTGTACTAGATCTTGCCCCTAGGAAGCCATGCATTATCGTAACTGCTTGATCGAAAAAGATGCACTAAAACACTAAAAAATAGATCATACTATAAAAAACGCATGTAACAATAGACACCATTCAAGATACATCAAGATATAAGAGATCAAGGTGGTTATGGGTAGGTTTTGAGTGATACAAAAATATAAAAGCAACAAAAAAGCCTCATGACCAAGCAGTCATTTAGTCCAAATTTCTTTCCATAAATGAGATTGTGTGATGGAGGTTTTGATAAGTAGACATAGGGAGGATGTACCCTAATGGGACAAGATTGAATTGTTTGGCAAAGTGGGTATTCACTGGAAATAACTATGGATAGAAGAAGTAACTAGGAAAGTATATCACAAAGCTGATTGTGTTAAAAGATTTGGGAGTCAGTGTCTAGGAAAAGCTCAGTGTGATGGGGTGGAGCTTAGTGGAGTGAGACAAAGAGACAATGTGATTGGTGATGGGTTGGGATGATGTAAAATTGACTTCATGGAAAGAGAAACAATTCATGGTGTAGATGAGAGGAAATGTGAATGCGAGAGACAATTGATATGGATAAAAATTATGAATTTTGGATTTTGATAAAGTTTTCAATCTTGAGGCGTTTTATGAGATTTATGATTTGTTTGGGATTTTTGCATTGTTTTTTACTATTTTTGGATTTTTTTTGCTGTACAGGTAGAACATGCGGGAGATCATACATTATTATATAGCTAAGTGATCGATATATACAAAGATCAGGAATTGGGATAGGTGCATGACCGTTGGGAGAAAATGGTAAGAGAATGGGGACTATAAGTATGGGCTGGGGGGTGGGAAGGTCAATTACAACATTGACCGAGAGAAGATTCAGAGCTCTAAGAGTGAAAAATGGCGAAGGAGAGACTAAGGAGGTAGCTTGGAGAGTATGTTAGGATCCATGGACAACCGAAAGAATGGGCAGAGGCAGTATGTTTCGATGCCTTAGCCTAGCATTTATTGTTTATTACACATTTAATGCTTTGGGATGAGGTAGGTAGGAAATAAATGCGGTAGAAGGGGTTGTGGACCAGAGACACCAGTTCATGGATCAACGTCTAAGAAGATGTCAATTACCAGATTAGCGTCTATACAGATGCAGGTCTATAAATTGCATCGTCATAAACGTTGGACGACGCTCAATGAAGCAAAGGTGATGATGTAGGGATTGACGTCTCTACCCAAACTGGTGTTTGCACCAAAATGGGTAGATGCCAAGGGGATGGGGACATAGGCTACCAAATTTTTCCGAGGTGGACCAAGAAGGGTTTGAGGGGTATAATGCCCCAATTAGGAAGGTTTCGGTAGAAGAAATGAGGGTTGAAAAAACTTGTGTAGTTTGTTAGATCAATTTTCAGCACTGGGTTCGAGGGATCACTGACGACCGATGATGGAGCTGGGAGACCAGCTGACAGAGGCAGAGTGGGGATTGGTATCAGTTGTAGGTCTAGACTATGTGCATTGATGACCTAGGCTACATGTGCACAATGGGATGATGACAACCTTGGTGGGGTGGTGCCAAAGTGACACGATGACATTTCACTTGTCGACCTGAGAGGCTACTATTACATTGTTGGACATATGGCAGATACTTAGAGTAGCGATCAAGGGACGAGTACAATAGTATTGGTTAGAGGAATGCGAGTACTATATGCAACTAACCTTAAAGAAACCAATGGGGAGGATACCTCAGGACTAGATATGGATTTTGTGCCAGACGGTGATAGATAAGAGGTTGAGGAGGGTTGCACTATACTTGGCGGGTCTGGTAGGAGGGAGGATGCTGGAAGATCTTTTAGGGCATATGTTTGGCATGGGATGGGCATAGGTACTGACAAAGATGTTAGAGCTTGGGACAATCTTATACTGGGGTTATGTCATG
Source organism: Thuja plicata (assembly GCA_018584345.1). NCBI lineage: Eukaryota > Viridiplantae > Streptophyta > Pinopsida > Cupressales > Cupressaceae > Thuja > Thuja plicata. The sequence continues at coordinate 2,011,274 of MU226649.1, read as the reverse complement.
TTGGGTTAGTTATATCATGATTTACACATGTGTGCGTACCACGGGAGCACAACATGGGGACAAGTGTGACTCTGTTATTGATCTGGGCCTGGAAGCATATAGTCATGCTGTGACCATTTCATGTTTGAGAGGCTCGTCAGATAGAGATTCATACACATGTCAATACAAATTGCCACTACGCTACACCTTAGTAGGGCATACTGGATACTAGAGGAGGGTCATAAATGAGATATAGGTTTTCTGTGAGACCCCATTTAGAGCTTATGAGGAATGGGGCACTACAGACTAGAAGATAGGATTGGAGGATGACAAAGAGGATTTATTATAACTCTCATTTGTACAAACAAACTGATGGTTACTAGGGAGGACTATTCATCAGATTGAGAGGTATAGGCCATATCAAGTGATGAGGAATTTTGGCTTACAACATGATGTTGTGGCAGAGGGTGAGCTACATCCTCATGTGACTAGGGAGGTGGATTTTTGGGGATGGTATACTGATGCACTGATAGTGAGGACCACATGGAGGGCACTAGTTCTAGTGATGTGGGTTAGGAGGCTAGACATAGATGATGAAGGGATGACTATACAATATGAAACATGGTGGGAAGCCCATATACCCATTAGGTTGACAGATCGAGCATAGGTTGTAGCACATGAGCAACCGATAGGGGACATGGATATTGATGATATAAATATAGTGTGGGATTCCCTAGATTCATTAGCAGAAGGGGAAAGATGATTGAGGGCCTCGTTAGCATAGTCGAGGAGAGTGAGGGCTAGGAAAGGGACACATGTTGGGTGCCCATAGTTATAGGTACCACATGTGTCCCAGGTACAGGTATGATGCAGGAGAATCTTGGGTTCTTGGGAACCTGTATCAACCAAAAATATGTTAGTTTTAGTTTAGTAACTTATTGGAGACTACTCAGTAAAGTTCTCAGTAAATGCTCTTGTGTGCTTGACTGAAGGTTCTTTTCACCGACCAAACTCTGTTGCAAGTCTTGGCGATGTTTGACCGACTTGGTCTCTGTCGCTTAGTAGTCTTTCTCTTTGAGTGGGTTTTGTTTGTTGGATCTTATGGCTAACATTTTCATTTAATTTTCATAGTGTTGTTAATGTTGGGATCTCTCATTGGGATGCATGTGGACCTAAATCTAGGTCATTTCTCTTTCCTATGTTGGATCTTTAAGATCTCTTGGGCCAACCTCTTTGGTAGCCTCTTGTATAAAAGTAGCATTCTGTTCTTAGATTAGGGTAGCAAATTGGAGAGAGAATTTTGGGATAGAAGATCTTGATCAAGAGTGGTTTGTGACCTCACATGTATGAGGATTATTCTGTAATATAATTTGAATGTATTTGATTGTACCCGGGAAGTCCTTACAGCTCCACATGTATGAATTTTGATGAATAATTTAAGTTTATGTATTCCTTCTCTCCTTCTCTATGTTTGAGCTTCCAAGTTGTGTATCTACAATCTAGTTTGGTGTTGGGGAGTGCCTTTGGCCCTAAGTACTATCCCTCCTTACATCAGGTGGTATCAGAGTGAAGGTTAGATATGAGGTTCCTTCTTGTAAATCCTAAGTTAGTCATGTTAGTTATAATAGTGCACAACACAAATGAGAGGGGGGGTGAATAAGTTGTGAGACAGATTATTAAACATTAAACTTTATAAACAAAATTTTCATCCAAATGATTACACAGTAAATACAAAAACAATAAAACAATCCTTTGTTGTTGAGGAAACCCTGTTAAAGGTAAAACCCCAATGGGAATTAGCACCCATAAATAATATACTGAGACTGTAGTATCCCTGTTAAAAGATTTAGCCCTGTTAGGAGCTTATTGATGCATTATAGTATATAGTCCTTGTTAAAGGACAAAACCTATTAGGATTCAAGAGTAACAATGGGCTCACTACCCAGGCACACTACCTAAAGAAAGTTAAAGCCACCATTAGGACTTACAGTCCAAAATACAAGTGTATACAGAAAATAAACAATCCAATGAATTGTCTGATAGAAACTATATTTTTTTGGTCAGTTCCAATAAAGTAACACAATAAAAAACTCTTCTCTACATTCAACAGACAATCAAGCTCACATCTTCCACACTTATCTGTCTCTATATATATTCATGTCTTACATACATCCTTTCAAAAAGAAAAGATCTCTCATATATACCCTATAGAAATTTAATTGATTACGTCGACCAATTAAGCTTTCCCAATATAAAAATAATTATTTAACCCCTTTCTAAGATACACACGGTACCTATAAAAAGTAAACATCAATTATAATTCGTCAAATATAATCCAAGATTTGTAATCCACTCTCACAATCTATAATACACACTACATCTCTGAATTTGGCCCCAAATAGGTCTCCTCTAGAATACATGCCACAGATGACATCACCAATGATAATATGACTTGAAACTCATAAGAAACATTCCTTAACATGTCTTCTACCATCCCTTAAGCTCGCATAACCTAAATCCACATCGCTTGTAAGTTATACTCAAAACACAAATACTAACTCTGTCAAACATCACTGTCACCGTCCAGTATCTGGTCTTCACTAAAACATCTATAACTCATATAATACACACTATTAAGCCATGTGACCTTAGGAATAAGATCACCACACATCACTATACACAACTATCTTTGCTTGTTCCGAATCAACCATATAGTACCCGTACACCTTTGTCAGTCATTAAGCAATAGTAATAACCAATTTATTCTTCCTCCATATAAACATATGTTGACATCAGTGACAAAACATGAATGCCAACAACATCATCAACAACCAATTCAAACAAGTCATTTGAGGGTAGCAGATTGTGATCTAACCTACAATTGCAAAGGGTTTCAAGATGGTTCGAGGGAAGAGAAATGCATATCTAGGCTAGATGATATGCTAAGGCAGATTGTTGCTAGATTGGAAGTTGTTGAGACAGCCTAGCACCAAGGAAGACATCTTGAGTATGTTAGTGATGATGAAGATGAGGAAGTGCAGGATGAAGTCACACCTAAACCTGCAATTGACCAAGGGGAAGAAATATTTTTGAAGGCATTTCCAAGTTTGAAGTCCACACCTCAGTTTAATCCACCTAAGTATAGTGGAAAGCTGGATTCAGATTAATTGGTAGATTGGATAACTGAGATGAAGAAAAACTTTGAGTATGAGAACATATGAGTGGAGAAAAGGTGAAAATTGCAAGTACAAAGTTTAAAGGTCATGCATCCTTGTGGTGAAAACATCTGCAAATGGACTGAAAGAAGAAGGGTAAAGAAAACATCAAGGTATGGGATAAGATGATAAATAAGTTAAAAGGAAAGTTTCTACCCTGTGATTATTAGCTTAACCTAGTTAGGAGAATGCAAAGTTTGAAGTAGAAAGATAGCTCTGTGAAGGATTACACCAAGGAATTTTATAGGTTAGATATCAGATTTAAACATACTGAAGATGAGGTGGAAATAATTGCAAGATACCTGAATGGATTAAGGAGTTATATTCAAGAAGAGACCGGTTTGGTAAAGATGGAGAGTATTGAAGAAGATTATCAGTTTTCCCTAAAATCTGAGGAGAAATTGAATTAAAAACATGAGAAAAGAAAAAGAGGAAGAGGTGGTAGATTCCCTAGAGGAAGAAGTAGATCTTATGGTGAAAATAGTAGATCTGTTCAGGACAAGACATATCAAGACAAAGGCTAGACTGAATGAAAAGGTGGAAGTTCATTTAGAGGAAGAGGTAATTACTCCCGAGGTGGACATGGAAAAAGAGGGTTCCAAGGAACTTGTTACAATAATGGAGAAGAGGGACATAGATCATTTGAGTGCACACATGGAAGAAATAAATTTGTTAGTAGTTGGAATGCTTTGGTGCAAGAAGATTCACCGAATGAGCCTGAGAAGGAAGGAAACCCAGTGGTTAGAACAATATTGTGCAGTGAACATAATAAGAAAGATCCTATAAGGAAAAGTTTGTTTAAGACCAGATACAGTGTTGTAGATAAAATTTGGAAAGTAATTAGTGATAGTGGGAGTTCAAAGAATTTGGCATCTGAGGATATGGTTACAAAGTTGCAGTTGGAAAGATTGAAGCACCTGAATCACTATAAGATTTTATGGATCAAGGATGGGCATACCCTTATGGTGAGTGAACAATGTTTTGTAAATATAAAGATAGGAAAGTATTATGATAAGGTGTTGTGTGATATTATGCCTATAAATTTATGTCATATTTCATTGGGTAGACCTTGTAAATATGATAGACATGCTATACATGATGGAAGATTGAACAAATATACTTTTTGGGTTGATGGAAAAGACAAATATTGTTACCTTTGATTGAAGAATATGTTGGTGAGGTATGTACATCTATGAAAGTTTTTTTAATGGAAGGAAGGAAATTTGTTAAGGATCTGAAGAAAGATGATGTATGTTATGCTTTGATTCCTAACAAACTGAGTAGGAAAATAGAAGATAAGGTTCCCATAGAGGTTGATAAGTTTCTCACCGAGTACAAGGATATCATTTTAGGTAATGTACCTAATGTTTTTCTATCAATGAGAGATATTAGTCATTGTATGGATCTACTTACTGGAGCTAGTTTGGAAAAAAAAGGCAGCACACCAGTTGACACCAACTGAGAATGAGGAATTCAACTGACAAGTTTATGAGTTGTTGCAAAATGATTTGATCAGAGAAATTTTGAGTCCATGTGTAGTACCAGCTGTGTTGGCACCTAAGAAGAATGGATAATGGCGAATGTGTATTGATTCAAGAGCTATAAATAAGATAAAAGTTAAGTATAGGTTCCCTATACCGAGAATGGATGATATAATGGATTTTTTGAGTGGATAAAAATAGTTTACCAAGATTGATTTGAATAGTGGATATGATCAGGTTAGAATCAAAGAAGGTGATGAATGGAATAATTATTTCAAGATAAAATAAGGTTTATATGAATGGTTAGTTATGCCTTTTGGTTTAATGAATGAGGTTTTAAAGAAATTCTTGAATAAATTTGATGATTGTGTACTTGGATGACATTATGATATTCAGTAAGACATAGGAAGACCATTTGTTGCACATTAGATAGGTATTGTAGAGATAGAAAGAGGAAAAGTTGCTGATTAATTTGAAAAAGTGTTCCTTCATAAAACAAGAACTTGTGTATTTAGGTTTTGTGATTTCAGCTGATGGTTTGAAAATGGATCCCGAGAAGGTTGAAGCTATACTTGATTGGCCTACACCTAAAAATGTCAGTGAGGTAAGATCATATCATGGATTAGAAAGTTTTTACCGAAAGTTTATCATAAATTTCAGTGCAATTTGTAATACTATGACTGAGACAATGAGAGGAGATAAGAGAGAGAGTTCAAGTGGACACATGGAGCTAATAAGATTTTTGAGATTTTAAAAAAGAAGGTTGTTGAATTATCTATATTAGCCTTACCTAATTTCAATAAGGTATTCCAAGTTGAATGTGATTCAAGTGGCAATGCAATAGGAGCTGTGTCGAGTCAAGAAGGTAAACCTATTTCTTTCTTTAGTGAAAATTTGAATAGTGCTAAAAGGAAATATTATGTGTATGCTCAAAAATTCTATGCTATTGTTCAAGCTCTGAAGAAATGGAGACATTATTTGATGCCGAGTGAATTTGTGTTGTATATTGATCATAAGACTTTAATGTATTTGGGTAGTCAAAATAAGATGAATCAAAGACATATGAAATGGGTATAGTATTTGCAGAATTTCACATTTGTGATAAATCATAAGAGAGGAGTTTCTAACTGAGTTGTTGATGCATTGAGTAGAAGAAGATCTTTTTTGATTGAAATGAGAATTGAGGTTCTTGGTTTTGATGATATGAAGAATTTGTATGAAACTGACCCTAATTTTTCTTAGCCATGGAGAATGTGCATAGCACCTATTCCAAATCAACCGAATAAATTTGAAGACTATTTCATTCAAGAAGATATGTTGTTCAAAGGTATTCAATTATGTATACTAAGGGGATCAATGAGAATCAATTTGATAAAGGAGAAACATAGTAGTGGTTTGGCTAGACATTTTGGAATTGATAAGACATTGAGTTTACTTAAGGAAATGCATTTTTGGCATTAGTTGTATAAGGATGTTCATAAATTTGTGAAAAGTTGTGGAGTTTGTGAAGTTGCAAAAGGAGTTAGTTAGAATACAGGATTGTATACACCGATTTCTATTCCTGAGAAACCTTGGAGTGATATCAACATGGATTTTGTTCTTCGCTTACTGAGGACAACAAGAGGTAATGATTCCATATTTTTTTTTGTGGATAGATTTTCCAAGATGACACATTTCATACCATGTAGAAAAACATTAGATGCAGTGCATATAATTTTTTTTTTTTTCCAAGGAGATTGTCAGATTGTATGGATTACCAAGGAGTATCATCTCAGACTAAGACATTAAGTTTATTGGCTATTTTTGGAAAATTCTTTGGAAGAAGTTGGGCACCAAGTTTTAAATATAGTTCTACATTTCAACCACAGACTGATGGAAAAATAGAGGTTGTAAACTATAGTTTAGGTAACTTGTTGAGATTCTTAGTTGGAGACAAACCGAGTAATTGAGATTTGATGTTAGCACAAGAAGAGTTTGCATATATTAATTCAGTGAACAAGAGTACTAGCAAGACACCTTTTGAGATTGTTACTAGCATACACCTGAGAGGTATATTAGAGTTGAGAGATAATGCTAGAGAAGAGAAGAGAAGTGTTGAAGGAGAATAATTTGTTGAGTTTATGAAGTCATTGCATGAGGAAGTGAAACATAAGTTGGAACAAAGTAATCAGAAATATAAGGATAGTGTAGATAGATCAAGAAGACATAAGATTTTTGAGGTTGGTAATGAAGTAATGGCTCATTTGAAGAAAGGCATATTTCCTATTGGAACATATGGTAAATTGAAGATGAGGAAATTTTGTCCTTGCAAGATATTAAGAAAGTTTGACAGTGGAAATTCTTATGAAGTAGAGTTACCTGATAACAAGGATATATCACCTGTATTAAATATTTCAGATTTGTATGAGTATCATGAACCTAATGCAGAAGTGATAGTTCTGAGCGATTATCCTAAGAAACAGATAGAGGAAGTTGAACAGATTTTGGAGCAAAGAATTGGGAAAAGCACAAGAGGAAAGGATTACATGGAATATTTGGTAAACTGGAAGACCAAACCAATTGAAGCCTCTACATGGATTTCTCAATCTGAGTTGGCTTCAAATCAGGTTGCAACTCACTCATGATTTGGAGAATCATTTCTTTTAAGCCCACGTATCTGATGCAGGAGCATCTTGGGTTCTTGGAAATCCTATATCAACCAAAAATATGTTGGTTTTAGTTGAGTAGCTTGTTAGAGACTGATCGGTAAAGTGCTTGGTAACTTCTCTTGTGTGCTTGGTTGAAGGTTCTTTTCACCGACCAAACTCGATTGTTGGTCTTGTGCAATGTTTCACCGACTTGGTCTCTGTCACTCAATAGTCTTTCTCTTCATGTGGGTTTTGTTTGTTAGATCTTGTGGCCAATATTTGCATTTAATTTTTGTAGCGTAATTAATGTTGGAATCTCTCATTGGGATGTGTGTGGACCTAAATATGGGTCGTGGCTCTTTCTTATGTTAAATATTTAGGATCTGTTGGGCTAATCTCTTTGGTAGCCTCTTGTATAAAAGTAGTGTTCTGTTCTTAGATTAGGGTAGAAAATTGGAGAGAGAATTTTGGGATAAAAGTTTTGGATCGAGGTTTTGTGATCTCGCATGTATGAGGACTATTTTTTAGTAGGCTTTGAATGTATTTGGGTGTAACTAGGAAGGCATTACAACTCAGCATGTATAAATTTTTATTAAATAGTATAATTTTTTGTATTCCTTCTCTCCTCTATGTTTGAGCTTTCGATTTGTGTATTTTCAAGATGGTTTGGTACTTGGGAGTGTCTTTGGCCCTAAGTACTACCCTTCCTTGCACCAAGGTACCACAGGTGTCCTAGGTACAATACCACCATAGGTAGCACGAGTAAAACCACCACCATAGGTAAAATAGGTATAGGTACCATAGGTGGTAGCAACACAAGGGCCATCGCAGGCAACATATGACACCCTTGAGGCAGAACCGCAAAGGGTTAGAGCACTTCTGGAGATAGAGTGTCAAGATCACACGACCAAACAAGAGAGATAGCTTGTAGACAGAGGTAAGTTGTGTGTAGGGATCGATGGAGATATAGAGGGTACGAGAAGATATCACTAAGACAACACTAGACACATTAAGAGGAGAGTAGACTCAGGAGAGTTTACTATAGAAGAGGCAATGTCATGATATGAGATGACACTGAGGGGACATGTGGATACCTTGGTTGAGCAAGAAGAAACCATTACAACATAATGGGATGAGGCACACAAGCGTGATGAGACTTACAGGGGGAGAGGGAGATAGCATGATAGGCAGCCGCAATAGGGGGCATAGAACAGGTACTAACTAAGGCATTCACAACACACATGCATGCGACTAGGGCATGTAGAGAAGCAACATATTACATGGGCCTATACTTTGAGGCATTCCCTGAGGACCGACGATAACCTACATACATAGAGAAGTCATAGTTATAAAGTACTGAAAGAGTATCTCAAGGATTAGTGGGGATGCCACCTTAGCTACCTAGATGAGATGGAGGAGAGGGGGAGCCTTCTTAGCCAGCCACATGAGTTACCCTAGTCATGGTAACCCATATTTTTGTAGTTTTTGATGAGATATATATGCATTATGGAACTTAGGTGCATCTGATGTATTATGATGATGGACTATATGTACTTTGGACATTTGATATAGTGATGATGGATTTTGGCTTATATGACATGTGATGGATTTATGTATTTGGTATTTGATGATGGTTTCCATATGAGATGCATTTAAGATGTTTGTTATGAGGATATTGACTCTTATCATGTGGGATGTGATGTTATGATATGTGCTTTATGATGAATAATTATCTATGATACAGGTTGTGATGTTATGCTATGATATGACCGTAGGTTGACATGTTGGATGCAGGATATGTAGATGATTCTTTATGTTTTTTTTTTTTTAATTTTTATGATGAATGCCTATGATGTTTTTATGATGCAAATGTATAAAATGAGGATGGTTGGATGATTAATGGATTAAATGAACCTAATAATGATCTGGGATATGAATGAAACTAAAGTGAAACTAATACCTAAAATGACCCTAAAAATGAACTAAATGACATGAAATGAACTAATGAAATGCACTTCTAAATGATTAAATGACCTAATGAGATGAAAGGAATGAAATGAAGGAGATGAATTATGCCAAATGATCTTAATGTAAAATGACCCTAGATGGATAGAGATGAATATGAGGGGCTTATTGTTTTGTGTGTGTGTCACTTCAAGCGAGGAACTCATAGAGTGAGTTGAAAAATGGGATTTTGATGAAGTGCACTGTGATTAGTCATAGGGGAGCTGAGAATAGTAGTATGAATCTGTACCAGGTGCATATAATAAATGGAACACCCAAGGAATATGGGTTCATGATGGAGACTTTATTGGGAGTAGAAGATGAATGTATGAGATGGATAGAGATGAGAGTCTGATAGATAATGGTACGATCCACTATGTGTGACACCTATTTGCTAGGTTTTCATCACACATACTTGTCCAATGCACTTTTTTACCAGGTTTTCACCAAGAAAAATGTTTTTTTCAGGACATTTTATACTTTTTATGGATTTTTTTTCCAAATAAGTGGGGTACACTGCATGAATCAGGCATAGAACCACTTGAGATGAATGATGTTGATGAGATCATTCAAAGGTTCCCCTTCTGGTGTAGGCAAAAGATATGCCCCTGAGCCAAATTTTTTGTGACAATATAAGGACCCAACCATGTACCTTTTGGTTCTCTTTGAGGACTAAATCCCCTACTTGGAATATCGTGGATGGATTTTCTTGTTATAGCTTCTCTTAATCCTGTTCTGGTAGAAAATGAGATGATCATAGGCTTGTTGTCTCTTCTCATCTAATAGATCCAGTTGTGTGAGGAGTGACACGTAGTAGTCTTCATCTATGGTTATGTTCTTGAGTGAAATGTGTAGAGATGTAAATTTGACCTCAATTGGTAAGATGAGTTTTGCACCATACACAATTGAGTAGGGGGTGGTTCCTGTTGGAGTATGGTAGGAATTACTATATGCCTAGAGGGAAGGATTAATTTGGAGGTGCTAATCATGACCAAAATCATTGACAAATTTATTGGGGATTTGAGGAGGGTTTTGTTAGTTGCCTCAGCTTGGCCATTTCCTTGTGGGAAATATGGGGTTGAGAAGAGATGGTAAATGTGGAACTGGTCACATAGATATTTCATATGTTGGTTCTCGAATGGCGTACTATGATCTATGAAGATGATGGAGAGGACACCAAAGCGACAAATGATATGGTAGAGGAAAAACTTGGATATATAGACACCTATAGTGAGGGTGAGAGGGATCACTTCCACCCACTTGGTGAATTAATCTGTGGAAGTGATGATTTACTTGTGTCCATATGAGGATAGGGGTGATCTTAATAATGAGGTTGAAGCCCCAACATGAGAATGGACATGGAGGTGTGATGGGATATAAATCTTATGATGGGGGCATGAATCAGATTGGCATGCTGCTGACATGGTAGGAATTTCTTTACAAACTCACATGCATCATGTTCCGTCGCGGGCCAATAATATCCCACTCTAAGAATTTTCTTGGCTAATACCATTCTTCTTGTGTGGGCACCACAAATTACATCTTGTACCTCTTGTAATGCCAAGGTGACTTCATTTGAGTATAAATATATAGAGAGAACATTGTGATATCCACAATGATATAGGGTGTTGGCTACAAGAGTGTAGCGGGATGTTCTATGAATAAGGTTATGGTATTGGGTATTTGTGAGGTGGGGGGATATGTACCATTTTTTAGGTAAGCATGGATGTCATGGTACCATGGGGACTGAGGAGCAACCAAGACGCACAACATTTTAGAATCAACATTCTCGTAAGCAAGTGCATGGAGCTACTCAACCAAGAATTCATACTTTGTTGCATCCCAATGAAAATTGTAGAAGGGATCTGATGGTGGCTATTGCATTTTCTTCTTTGTTATGTAATCGGGGCACCTATGTGTTCTATAAGTTTAGGAAGTTCTCTTTCATTTTGAATATCAATTGTTTGTAGGGTAGTTGATTATCATCTTTTGTGTGGAATTAATATAGGAATTCCTTTATGATGAGTTGTGAATCTCCAAATAGTTTTAGTTCTATGATGTTCCATTGAATTGCCAATTTTAACCTTAAGATGAGTGATTCATAATCTATTATATTAGTAGTGCAGGGGAATCCTAATTTGAATGATTTAGGAATGTAGTCGCCTTGAGGGGTGACAAAGAGTAATCCTACCCCTGACCCATGAGTCGTATAGGATCCATAAAAATAAATATTCCAAGTATGTATCTCTTCAAACATGCATAGGTGTTCATCCGAAAATTTGATGACTAAAGGATACACATCTACTAGTGGTGCTTCATCCATCTGGTCCACAATAACTTGTCCTTTGATTTCCTTTCTATCCACATATTGGGTATCAAACCCACTAAGGAGCATCACTCATTTTTCCATGCAGCCTGCGAGGGTAGTTCTAGATAGTAGATATTTGAGAGGATCTACTTTGGATATGATATTTACAGTATGGCTGAGCATATAATGCTGGAGTTTTTGAGTACTGAAAACCACTGCCAAGCATGCCTTTTTCATAGGTGAGTAATTAATCTCATAGCCCACAAGTGTGCGGTTGATGTAGTAGATATCTCTTTCCTTTCCATTATCATCAAGTTGAGATAGAGGTACCCCTAGTGTTGTGGTGATTGTAGATATGTACAAAATGAGCGGTCTTATTGGAGTAGGTGGTACTACAATGGGAGGATTTTCTAGGTATTCTTTCATCTTTTCAAAAATTCTTTGACATAAGGGATCTCATTTAAAATTGGTGTCCTTGCATAATAGGTGGGTGAATGGTGACTCTGGTCAGCAAGTTGTGATATGAAATGATGGACAGACTGTGAATTTCCTTGGAGGCTGCACAAATTCTTGAGCATTTTGGGTGGAGGCATTTCCATTATGGCCTAGACTTTCTTTGGATAAATCTCTATGCCTTGTCTTGAGACTATGAATCCTTGGATTTTTCTGGATGTAACTCAAAAAAATACTTATTTTGGTTAAGCTTTAGGCCATAATGATGGAGGTGGTCAAATACACATTCCAACACATCTAGGTGATCTATCCTTGTTCTTTATTTTTCCAGGATTCGTACACATAATCTTCAAGGATCTTGTGAATCATGTCATGGAAGAGTATAGTCATGACCGGTTGATATGTTTCCCCTACATTCTTCAAGCCAAAAGGCATCATGTTGTAGCAGAAGATACCCCAGGGGTTTGTGAATGTTGTATTATACTGATCTTCTTTTGTAATGAGTATCTGATTATAGCCACAGAAACTATCCATGAGTGATAGGACTTTATGTCCCATTGTGAGGTCAATGATCATGTCAATGTTTGGCAAGGGGAAATCATCTTTAGGACATGCCTTGTTGAGGTCTGAAAAATCTGCACATATTCTAATTTATATGCCTATCTTAAAGACATGCACCATGTTGGAAATCCATTCTTAGTAATCAATAGCGCGTATGATCTTAGCCTGTAAGAGTTTTTCCAATTATTCTTTGATTAGTAAGGACACCTTAAGGTGCATCTTCTGAAGATTTTGCTTGACTGGCTTGACATTTGGATCTGCAAAAATATGGTGCACGACTAGTTTAGGATCCAACTCGAGCATGTGAGAGTAAGACCATGAAAAGTTAACTATATCTTCTTGGAGGAGTGTGGTGAGAGATAGTTCTTCGGCCTCTGATAGTGAGGCTTCCATATATGTGATATGCTAGCATTATTTTGTTCCCAGATTGACAGGTTTAGTTTCTTCAATTAAAATGGATGACTGTTCTGGAATGTAATCATGACTGAGAGGAAGAGGAGAATATTCATGCTCTGGTGCCTCGAAGAAGTTTTCTTAAAGGGATATGCCTTTTGTTTTTACTTTTTTGGAGCCAGATAGTTCCCCATAGGGGTTTTTACTAGGAGACCCATGTTTTTCTTTTTTTCTTTTTTTCTTATTTTTGTAGCTAAAGACCTCTTCCCCAAAATATTCCTTCAGGTCTAATTTGTAGACATGTGTTGAGTTATGCCCCCAGTCTTTTTGTTGTGCTGTTGCTCCCATTAATCTTAGGAGCGTGTCCTTGCTTTGGAACTCATAGATATGTGCAACGCTTTGTTGGTCTCAGTCTATGAGTTCATGGCGAATGAGTGAAAGGTCAATGAAGTTTATGGAGAGTTGGCAGAGGATAGAGTTTGCAAGGAAGATTCCATCATTGAACACTTCATCATAAGATCTTTTAAATTCCTCTTCAGGGACATCTTCAACTTCAACAATTTTACCTAGGGTATTATGGTAGGTATAACTATTCATATTGGTGCCCATAGTCACGTCTAGGACAAAACCCAAGCCTTGTCTTCTTGGTAGGTGGGGAGGCTCAATGGGAGCCCTCATACTTCTCTCTTCGTGGCCTAAATTGCCTCCTTAGTAGTTCCATTGTTTTGTAGCCAGCTTGTGAGATTTGGGGCATTTCTCTTTAAAGTAACCAAGGAGCTTGTCACCACAGGTTTGATCATCCTAATAAAACCATATGTTGATGTCTGGTTCCATTTATCGACTATTTAGTATCCCATGGGATAAGAATGTAGAAGAGTTGATTTGTCTTGGTTGCAGTTCATTTTTTTCTGGTGGTCCTTGATGGGATGTACATCCTTGAGTATTTGGATCAAGAGGTAGGGCTCCAACTATGAATGCATCTGATAATTTATATTCCCTACAATATTTTTTATTGATCTTGACAGTGGATAGTGTGGAGGTGAGAATGGTTTTTGGACTTGAGTGGGTTTTAGAGGAACTAGTGACGAAAGTGCCAATATCAATCCCCGGGTAATGATTTGAGTGTGGAAAAGAGGCTTCCAATGCACAATAGTATGCAAAGTGTTGGGGTCAGCGTCGATAGTGATTTCAGCTCCATTATCTGGAAATTTGATGCATTGGTGAAATGTGGAAGGAAAATATTTCATGGAATGGATCCATGGGAAACCAAGGAGGATGTTGTATGAGAGGTCACAATCAATAACATAGCATATCTTGTTTTGTATTGGTGGGCCCAACTTGATGGGCAATGAGATTGTGCCCTTAGAGGTACATTCCAAATTATCAAAACTTTGATAGTTATGAAATCATTTGTTATATCAACTTTAGTGTACCCCACTTGATTTATGAATTTTAATATGCACAGATTTAGGGCCAAACCATTATCTATCATGACCCGGTTGATGACAAAGTCATTGACCATGATAGCGATACAGAGTGGGAGGTTATGATCTGGCTCAATAGATGGCATGTTAGAAGGTTTGAAGGAGAGACCGCAAGATGATGATAAGTGGTCCATGAGGGACTAGAATTGGGTAGAGTTAATATCATTTGGCACACAAGATTCTTGTAAGGCCTTATTAAGGATCTCCTGATGGATGGGTGAGGTGTAGAGGAGATCCAAAATGGAGATTTGTGTGGGTATATTCCCAAGGTGCTCCAAGAGGTTATATTGTGAACCAGAGGATGAAGTAGTAGTGGTACCTGCAAGAGATATTCTCCCACAATGTGTGGTAACTGTGCATTGATTATCCATGACTTTGACATGGATCACATTGACAGAAGATTCAACCTAAGTGACGCAACCAAAAAAATTGTCATAGTTAATATAGGTAGTGGTGTAATCTTTTCCATCAGCACGGTCACCTTGTTTTCCTTTTCCTTGGTTTGGGGGTGGATTGGGATTAGCAGACCCTTTTCTAGTGTTGTGTTGAGGAAACACATTTTGGTATATCTGGAGGTTTGTGTTAGGCAAGGTCTATGCTGGAGGGTCAAGTGTGATTTATTATCAATATATGAGATCTTGGATATAATGTTTTAGCTTCATGCACTTTAGAGTGGTGTGTCCCTTAACATGATGGTAATCATAGTACTCATTCTCCTTATACTAGGCGGGTTTGGGAGCAGACTCGTCAAATGGTTGAGTCTGTGGGTAGAAAATTAAGTTGGCCTTAGCCATTTTGTGGAAAATAACATCCAAGGATTCACCTAAATGGATGAATGTACATTTTTGGGCATTTTGGGTTCGTGGCTTAAATTGTCTTTGAGTGACTAATATGACATTCATTTGATTGGCCTTTGGTTGAGAGATGGGAGTTTGTAGTGGCTTTGGTCCAACTATAACTATTTGGACATGCTTGGTGTCTGTGGCACCATCAATTACTATATTTTTATTCTTGTTCCAATAGAATGAATGGTCATTATTGGATCTATCATGTTATGTTTCCTTATAGTGCTTGATGGTACCATCGTCCAATAGGCCTTTCTCAAGGTCCATTCCCTTTCCTTGGATCTCTTGATAGGTTTGAAGACAATTTATGTGCATGTGATGGGATAACTTGGGATGTAAGTTGTCAATTAATATATTTGTCAAATGCTTTTTAGGGGGTTGGTATGATAGTATCGTAGTGAGTACTTGCCATCATTGAAGGTAATATGCCAAGATTCCCCCCCCCCTTTTGTTTAAAATTACATAGATCTAATAGAGATAGTTCACTCTCAATGTTGTGTGCATACTAGGATACAAATTTCTTAGATAACTCTGCAAATGTTGTGATAGTGCCATAGGGAATTTTGTAAAACCATTCAAGCACCGTCCCTCCCAATATTTTGGGAAGAGGTGCATGACATAGTTGTCACTGTAGGCAGCCTATTGGAAAGCCATGTATAATTCCTTGACATGACTAATGAGATCTCCCTTCCTCCTATATTTTTTGAATTTGGGAGTTTTAAAGTGGTTCGGGAAGGGAACCACTGTGATGGAGCGGTTAAATGGATAAGGGCACATATTGTCGAATATGAAGGTCTCACTTTTGGTCCCTGCTTGGAGATCCTTAAGAGTGTTCTTCATTTCTTCCCATTCTAGGCTGATAGGTAATGGGTGGGTACTCCCATAACAATGGATCCTGGTGCTTGGTATGGGTCAAACAGTGTTGGGGAATATGTGGGGTTTAGAGGTGGGTACTATGGGGTATGGTAAGGGGATTGGCTGGCTGCATAAGTGGGATGCGATGGAGGTAGTGGTTTCTGCTCTTGGGCATAGTGCTGCTGAGGGAGTGGAGGTAAGGTTTTTTGTGGTTGTGAAGGTTTTTGATAGAATATTTGGGCCTGTTGTGGCACTTTGTAGGCCAGGTGAGGGTAGGTTTTGCCTATATAGGTTGGCTGGTTGCTAGCGCTACCATAGGATGGATAGATGCCTTGTGTGTTCATTCCTCCAGAGGGGGGAGAGAGGTTGTTGATGTGCACATAAGTAATTGGTTGTTAGGGAGGTGTTATGGTTTGTGTTTCTGCAGATGGAGGCATGACCAAGTAATTAGTGAATGTTGGTTGATGAGGTTGGGTTAGTTGCGTTGTGGGTTGTGTGGTGGAAAAGGGGTTGAAATATTATTGTTGTGCTTGGGAGGTAGAAAGGTTTATGATACGAGAATGCATAGGGACTCCAAGGGCTTGTAAGGTGGCATGGGAATAGTTCTAAGAGGATGATGAGGATGCTTGCATTATTTGAGTGGCTTGGGAGGATTGTTGGGAAATGGGTGCATTGGGTTGTGTTTGGATTTAGGTTGTAACTGGGGTGATGAAGCACTTTGTGATGGTACTGCTAGTTGGGCATGAGACAAAGGAACTTGAGGAAACAAGGGTTGATTAAAGGCTCATGTGGGAGGCATTCCTGTGGTGAATTACAGTTGTTACTGTTGTAGTGGACAAACAATGGGTGGTAGTGATGTTAGCACCGAGGTTGGTTGCGTGACTGCGGGTTGTATGAAAATTAGTTGGGTAACAATAGGCTAGGTAGTATTTGGTCGGGTAGTAGTGGACTGAGTGGTTGTAGGCTGTGTGGCTTAGGTAACAACATGTTGGATCAATTGAGATATTGGAGGTGGAGGGAGACTAGAGGATGGAGCCCCCATAATAGAGAATGGGGTTGGTTGCGTCACAACATGCACTATGGGTTGGGGGGTGACTGGTTGAAGAAAATGGTGTAAGGGTGAGGTGACTTGGGATATTATTAGGCTTAGATCAATGGTTTCTTCCATAACAAGAAGGAATATGTTGTGTGGGATGCGTATAGGATGTGTCAGATTGGGTGGTAGGAGTTTAGGTGGAATGAGAATACCCTCACGCTGAAAGTTAGCAAGAATGGTAGCACTCTTATGGCCTATGATGGCACTGACCGTGTGTGCATGTCTGGGACGACTCATGAAAGCTTCCATGGAGCCAGTGGTAGGGACCTCATCTGGATCAACCCATACATGTTCAATTTGAACTTGGTGTCGGGGGTCAAAGGAGACCATGGCATTGTTAGGATCCATTGTTGGGTTGGATGAACTAGTGACAAGATTAGGATCCATATCCTTCCTCTTCTTGGAACGTGTTTGAGGTGGCATGAAATGAATGACCTAAAATACACGAAGAGTGATGAATGCGAATGGAACTAAGTCAATGAGTCTAAGGATGATGATGATGTGAGACTTAGGAATTGATATGCAAATGTATGGAAGATACCTAAGGATGACTGTGATGATACAAACAAACAAGGATAGACTTGTGGTCTTTTGGAAGACGAGATTCTATGTTAATGCAAACCAACCTTTGGATCAAGGTGATAAGGTTATAAGATCAAACTAAGCTACCCTAGACAATTATTAGTCAAGGATTAAAGCTAAGGGATGATTTTGATAATATTTAGGCTCTAATAAACTCATAAGGATGTGACACCAAGTAAGGGATGTTTTTTATTTTCTTGGGATACTAATTGGATATTGGATGAGGTTTGATTGGTTGGATAATGTTACCTAAAGAGAATGACTTAGATGACTAGGGATGACCCTAAAATGCAATGAGGGGGATGCAAGATTTTGTGATGAAGAAGAGTGAATAGACAGGTTTGTGATGTGTCAACTAGTTGTATCTCTTGAATTTAACAAAAGCATGGTTCAAATGATACTTGCCCATAAAATGTAAGAATTTTTTGTTGAAGATGATCTTGTCGTACTTCTCACATTCTTGGATTTCTTGCTGGATTTATTTCACAATGTGTTGGTATTTCTTAGCCTCTCTATGAGTGGTCTTCTTCTCTTGGTATACATGAGGTAGTTGGACATTCACTTTCTTATATTTTTCCAAATCAGACATGTCCCAGGAAGATGGATTATGTATGGTCGAATTGGACGGTTTCACAAAAGTAATCACCATTTTCCAACTGGGTTCGACTGACCTAAGTTATCTTCGTTGAATTTATTCAAATGAAAGAATGAGTTTCAATCATGATGAATTATAATTGATTGAATGTCTAAAGATGTTAAATTGATGATCACCAAGCTGCAGAAAGCTAATGCAAGACATTAAATTAATTAATGTAATGTATTGTCATTGATGTCAACTTGATATAATCTGATTGGTTATATATAGTGTCAAAGACTTTAAAGAACCATAGAGATAAAGGTTATGCTATTAGTAATGCATAAAATTTCCAACAAACATCGATGGATAGTGCACCTCGACGGATAGAGAAACCCGAGAGAAAAGTCATAGTGATACTCGAGAAAGAAACCTGAGAAAGCATTATCGATGAGAAAAACCATAGTGTTACCCGACAGATAGAGATTCCTGAGGACAACTCAAGTCTAGACCGATCTAGCAAGGAGTTAAACACTGAAAATAATTGAAGTTCAAAAATGACAAAAGACTTAGCTGGTAAGAGATAAAGATGGAGTTAACTGGTTGATAAATTTTTTTCATCAACAAGTTAAAATCCAGAGATAAGCTAGAGTTTTAAAGCTATTTTATTCTAGTTGTCAAAGAGAAATCTACGGGATAAAATTGAAGTAAAGATTTAAAGCAAGAAAGGCGAGAATTGCCGATCACGCCAAGAACAAGAAAGTCAAAGACTTAGAAATAGTGAAATAATGTTTATAAAGAGACAAGATAATTCATTATGAATTAGGGGAGTGAATAAAGAAGAATATGCCGAAGAGAAAATGATGAAGAAAGAAATCTTCATTCAGACATGATCAAACAAGCTAAAGAATAGAGCTAAAGATCTCTATGGACACCGAGCAGAAAAAAAGTGGAGCAAAGGTATTGAAAAGAAACATTGATCAGAAAGGTATTATGAGCTTACAATAGATCTGAACATCTGCAAAGTATAGTTGTATTCATGAACAACTCATATATTATTTTAGTTTAACCATTGATTCAGAAAGTCTCTTAACCAAGCAGGATCTAACAATCCTTTATATATTGAGATACATCCCAAGGAGTATCAAAAGGTTAATTCATGAAGATAGCATAGTGAAATGCCAGATATCATGTTATTAACTGTTAGTGATAAATCCTCTAACAAGGTCACACTTAACAGTGTGTTTGTAACCTTTAACATGGTTGGCTCTTCACTGAGCTCACTTAAGAAGAGTGAAAATTTTGGGTTACCGGTCCCAAGTGGTTTTTCCCTTAACATGGTTTCCATGTTAAAAATCCATGTGTCAAATGTGTTTATGAGTCATTGCTTTAATTTTTTTCTTTACACATTACTAAAATAGGATTGATTGGTAAACACTAAGTTAATTACTGTATTTTAGTAAATGATAGACTGCTAATCGGTAAAGCTTAAGAATAAGGTTTAACAGTGAACTTCGAGCAGTAGTTATTTGATAAGAATATTTCAAGGCATACATCTTGTAGGACTCAAGATAACTAGAGGCTTATAATTATGGTACTAAGTTTTTGGGTTGATTTATTGGAATTAGAAGGAAGGTTTCAAGACCTAAGCTAAAGATCACAAGATGAGAAAACAAGATGTGCCCAAGTTGAACAAGGACTACTTTGCATCATGGAAAAGCAGGATAAGATTCCACTATCAGGTATTGGAAATTATGTTACTCAATACTTGGATACTGAATATGTGTTTCCTATAGGACCTAACACACTTAATCAATTGAGAGAATAGCATGATCACAATTCTATGATGATAGAACTTGCTTCTTCACTCTCGGATGTTGAATTTGAAGATGTCAAAACCTGCACCTCTGCAAAGAAAATGTGGGACAAATTGAAGCTGGTACATGGAGGAGATGCTAATGTACTAAGAGCTAAGGAAGAAATCCTAAGAGGTAAATTTGATGACCTAAGGATGAAACAAGGAGAAAATATCACTTAGTATAGCTGCAGAATCAAAGAGGTAGTCAATACTATCTGAGGAGTTGGAGGTGTACTTGAAGAAGAAATAGTGATAGTGATGACCAAGGTCTTGATGATATTGAAGAACTAATGGCTAGAATATTTCAAAGAGACAAAGGTAGATACAAAGGTAAACTACCACTTGTATGTTTTAATTGTAAAGAGATTGGACACTTTGCTACTAGATGTCCTAACAAAAGAAAAGATGACAAAGGTAATGATAGATCATATGAAAATAAGTTTGATAGAAGTGATAACAAAGATTACCGAAGCAACCGAAAATTTGACAGAAGAGATACCTGAGACTACAAGGATAAAGGGAAGAAAGCTTGTTACCTAGGAGAGAATAGAGCTAGAGATACTGACACTGAATCTAATGAAAATATAGAGATGGTATTTATGGCCATGAAGGATGATTAAAAAGAAGAGGAAAGGTATGTTGAGACTGCACTCATATCTAAGGTTAGTAAGAATGATGTCTAGATTATAGATAGTGGCTGCACTCACCACATGACCAGTGATAAACAAAAGTTTGAAACTTTTGAGTATTATAATGGTGGATCAGTAAGAATGGGTAATGACTCACCTTGTCTAGTTGAATGTAAAGGAACCATAATGTTGAATAACCTGATCAAATGTGAAAATGCATATTGGGTAAAAAGACTTAAATATAATCTATTGAGTGTTTCACAACTGAATAACATAGGTCACCGAGTTGCATTTGAGAACCAAAAGGCAAAGATATTTAATGAATTAGGAAGGTTGATCGGAATTGGTGAACAAACAAAAGGTAACCTATTCTATCTTGATGATATTAACACCACTTTTTTAATGGCTAGAAATGAAGACATATGGTTGTGGCATAAAAGGCTATGTCATGTAAATTTTGACAACATGATTAAGGTAAGCAATCAAAGGAAAGTAAGAGGCTTACCGAGCATGTCAAAGCCCGACCATACCATGTGTAAGAATTGTTAAAAAGGTAAAATGACAAAGTCTAGCTTCAAGAGAAAAACACATACATCTAATGCTATTCTAGAATTAGTCCATACTGATTTATGTGGACTCATGAGAACAAAGAGTTACTATGGTGATAGATATTTCATTCTCTTTGTTGATGATTACTCTAGAATGATGACAATTATGTTCTTAAAGGAAAAATCAGAAGCATTCAAGATGTTTAAATGGTATAAGGCTATTGTAGAAAAATAGAGTGGTAAGGAATTAAAACACTTAAGATCAGATAGAGGAGGATAATTTTTTTTTATGAATTCACTAACTTTTGCAATGAGCATGGAATTAAAAGACAGGTTTCTGCACCAAGAACACCACAACAAACTGGGATTGCTGAAAGAAGAAACAAATCCATTGTTGATTATGTAAGAACACTGATGATAAAAAAAGGCATCACACAAACTTTCTGGAGGGAAGCTATCAGTACTACTGTCTACACATTGAATAGAGTACAATTGAAGAAAGACACCAAAAATAGACCCTATCAGCTATGCTATGGATACACACCCAATGTAAGTTACTTTAGACTTTTTGGAAGTCAATGTTATATTTAGAAAGATGATAGAAATTGAAATATTGACTCCAAAAGTGAATAAGGAATATTTATAGGGTATTCCACCAAAAGCAAGGCTTATAAATGTCTTAACAAGTCCTCTAACAAAATCATTGAAAGTGAAAATGTTAGAATAGATGAATATGTAGAGAACAATGATGAGGAAAGTAGAAAAGAACCAGAACACTGCAACAAGTTTGTCTACAATGAAAATCCTGACACTCTTCCTGAGCAACAGTGTATCGCTCCTAAGCAATAGAACAATGCACCCAAGCATCGGGCTGCAAATACCAAAAAATAGGAAATTGCTCTAAATGATGTTTCAAGAAATTTAGATAAGAATCAAGGTCAAAATGATGATTACAATGATGAACAAAGAGCTGAACTGATACTTGCCAAGTATGTCAGAAGACATCATCCACATAACCAGATCATAGGAGACAAAAAGGCTAGAATGATAACAAGATGTAAGTCACTGAACAATAGATGTTTAATTTGTGATTTTGAGCCTAAATTTGTTAATGCTACACTTGAAAATGAAGAATGGGTCAGTGCTATGAATGAAGAGATAGAACAGATTGAGAAGAACAGAACTTGGACATTAGTACCTAGACAAGATGACAAGAATGTCATTGGTACCAAATGGATATTCAGAAACAAGCTGAATGAGAATGAAGAATTCACAAGAAACAAAGCAAGATTAGTATGCAAGGGGTATGCACAGGAAGAAGGTATTGACTATGGATAAACCTTTGCACCCATTTCTAGACTAGAAGGAGTACAAATTTTACTTTCTTATGCCGCATTCAAATGATTCAAGGTATACAAAATGGATGTCAAATCTGCATTCCTAAATGGAATACTAGAAGAAGAGGTATACATTGAAAAAAAAGAAGGGTTTGTTGATCCTGACAAGAAAAAAATGGTTTGTAGACTACACAAAGCCTTGTATAGATTGAAACAAGCACCTAGATCCTGGTATGAAAGACTTCACTCCTATCTCATAAGTATTGGATTTGTAAGAACAATTTAAAACAACAATCTGTATTTAAAAGAAGATACTAATGATAAAATTTTGATTTCTAGAATATTTGTTGATGATATCATATTTGGGGGTAATGATATGTTATGTAAATGTTTTGCTAAAGAAATGAGAAAAGAGTTTGAGATGTCAATGTTTGGGGAGATCAAATTCTTTCTTAGTCTATAGATTCTTCAACATGATGTAGGCATACATATCACACAATCTAAATACATCAAAGAAGTGTTGAAGATATTCAAGATGGAAGATTCCAAGCCAGCTGGAACACCTATGGATACCATATGTAAACTAAAAAAGGAAGATAAGTCAAACAAGGTAAATCAGACTCTATATAGATCAATGATTGGCAAACTAACGTATGTTGTTCATACCACACTAGATATAGCACATGCAGTTGGAATAGTTGCAAGATTCTCTTCTAATCCCAAAGAATCACACATGAATATTGTCAAGAGAATTCTGGGATATCTAAAGAACTCTGAGGACTATGGCTTATGGTATAAAAGAGAAGGAAAATTTGAGCTTCAAGTCTATAAAGATGCTGATTGGGTTGGAACTTAGATGAATGAAAGAGCACAACTGGAGGAGCATTCTTCATGGGTGACAAACTTGTCACATGGATCAGGAAGAAGCAAGGATGCATCTCACAATCTACTACAGAAGCAAAATATGTGATTGCTTCTGCAAATTTCTCTAACATTGCATGGATCAAACAATTAATGGAAGGTATGAATATGAAAATTATTGAATTAGTGATTATCTATTGTGATAATACCAGTGCAATAAACATATCAAAGAATCCAGTTATGCATGCTAAGACAAAGCATATTGCTATCAAGTATCATTACTTAAGAGAATAAGTACAAGAGAAAGAGGTGATACTAGAATATGTTCAATCCAAGGAACAATTAGCTGACATTCACAAATCCATTGCCTAAAGATACATTTGAGTACCTACGAAGGAGACCAGGGGTCTGACCCTTGTCTATTAGTCACTAAGCTGACTAGGAGGTTGCATTAGTCTACAAACAATCAGAAGATCATTCATGTTGATGCAAGCAAAGAGATGGAATGCAAAGATACATCCGTACACAATAAGGTACATATCTGCACCGAACACCAGAGTCATTGTATTGCTGATGGATACCAGAGTCATTATATTGCTGATGGATAGGGAAATTCAAAGAGTATAATATAAAAAGGAGGAATGCATGTACTTTGGAAATGTTTTCAAAGGGAGAGAAGATTCTAAGGGAGAGATATTATATAAACATATGAAATATCCATCATGATTATCCAAAGGAAGAGAATTTATCCTAAGGGAGAGATGACTTAAGGGAGAGAGTATATCTATTGCTGTCAAAGGAAAAATAGATGATCAAGGAAAGGAACAGTCAAAGGGAGAGACAACATCAAAAGAATAGATTCTACATCGAAGGGAGAGACAAAATCAGAAGGTGCTAAATCTATCCATTAAAGGGAAAGATTGAAGAGAGTACTCTGCAAGAAACAAATCTAAGCTAGAAGAGCTTACCGAGAGCCGGACACTTGTATTGGTTATAGAACAATAAATTTGGTAGATTGATGAACTACAACTGATATATTTCATATTGTATTAATAGTAATGTAGTGTGTTGCCATCAATGCCAAAGGGAGAGATTGATGAGCTATAATTGATTGAATGTTTGAAGATGTTAAGTTGATGATCACCAAGCTGCAGAAAGTTAATGCAAGACATTAAATCAGTTAGTGTATTGTATTGTCATTGATGTCAACTTGATATAATATGATTGGTTATATACATAGTGTCAAATAATTCAAAGAACTAGAGAGATAAAGTTTATGCTATCACTAATGCATAAAAGTTTAGTATGCACTAAGTGACAAAAAACATCGAAGGATAGTACACCCCGATGAATAGAGAAACTTGAGAGAAAAGTCATAGTGATAACTGAGCAAGAAAATTGAGAAAGCATTACCGATGAGTAGAACCACAGTGTTACCTGACAGACAGACAACCCCGATGGACAAAAAACCCTGATGGAAATAGATGCCTAAGGACAACTGAAGTATAGACTGAGCTAACAAGGAGTTAAACACCAAAAATAACTGAAGTTCAAAAATGACAAAATACTTAGCTGGCAAGAGCTAAAGATGGATTTAACTGGTTGATAACGTTGTTTTCATCGACAAGTTAAAATCCAAAGATAAGATAGAGTTTTAAAGCTATTTTATTCCAGTTATCAAAGAGAAATCTATGGGACAAAATTGAAGTAAAGCTTTAAAGAAAGAAAGGAAAGAATTGCGGATCAATCCAAGAAGAAGAAAGTCAAGGACTTAGAAATGGTGAAATCATGTCTATAAAGAGACAAGATAATTTATTATGAATTAGGGGAGTGAATAGAGAAGAAGATGCTGAAGATAAACTGATGAAGAAAGAAGTCTTCATTCAGACCTGATCAAACAAGCTAAAGAATAGAGCTAAAGATTTCTGCGGACACCGATCAACAGAGAAGCACAACATCACCGAGTAGAAAAGAAGTGGAGCAAAGGTATTGAAAAGAAACATTGATCAGAAAGGTATTATGAGCTTAATATAGATCTGAATATCTGCAAAGTATAGTTGTATTCATGAACAGATCATAAACTGTTTCAGTTTAACCATTGATTCTGAAAGTCTCTTAACCGAGCAAAATCTAACAATCCTTTATATATTGAGATACATCCCAAGGAGTATCAAAAGGCTAATTCATGAAGATAGCATAGTGAAATTCTAGATATCAAGTGATTAACTGTTAGTGATAATTCCTCTAACAAGGTCACACTTAATAGTGTGTTTGTAACCTTTAACAGGGTTGGCTCTTCACCGAGCTCACTTAAGAAGAGTGAAAATTTTGGGTTACCGGTCCCAGTGGTTTTTCCCTTAACAGGGTTTCCACATTAAAAATCCACGTGTCAAATGTGTTTATAAGTCATTGCTTTAATGTTTTTCTTTACACATTACTAAAATATGATTGATCGGTAAACTCTAAGTTATTTACTGTATTTCGGTAAATGATAGACTACTACTTGGTAAAGCTTAAGAATTAGGTTTAACAGTGAACTCCGAGCAGTAGTTATTTGATAAGATTATTTCAAGGCATACATCTCACAGGACTAAAGATAACTAGAGGCTTATAATTGTGGTACTAAGTTTTTGGGTTGATTTATTGGAATATTTTTGAGGCCATTGATTCACCCCCCCTCTTAGTTATTCTAACACAATCATACATCAAAGGCATTGAATACACTAAGTATACCTTGATTCACATGGGAATATTCAAATTTTCTTGCAAACACATGTCTGAAGACAATCCAACAAGGGAAAAGCAACCTTCAAGGACACAAGCAATTGTGACCAGTTTAATTGATAGGAAATTGTGATACTGCAACTTGTTTGTTCAAGTGAGTCCTTCAAGTCACCAATGTTTTCATAATTCAAAGACACCCAAGAAATGCCTACCTAAGGAAATAGGCTTAACCTTAAAAATATTTTCTCACAAATGTAGGCACACACACGAGAGCTAATCAAAATACGGTTATCACCAAGAACACAATGAATCTAGTCATGATGTCATATTAGCCAAGTCCAAATGCTCAAGGTGGCACAAATGTGAGAGTATCTTGGGGAGGTTACTATCCTCGTTGCACAAATATTATCAGGATTTCGAATGTGAATTGCATAGTCTTCTAGTTTTAATGGATTTTTAGTAAGGTTCTTTGTTCGAGTACATCCTTTGTGTCCGCAAAAGTGTGATTGAGGTGTATAGCCCCATAAATCACCTTAGCACAATTATTCATGTAAACATGATTGAGACCCTAAGGCCCTACTATGTGTTAGGTGAGAACTGAGTATAAGCTCAAATGATACCCAACTTCTAGGGCTTTAACCTTAAGAAATAAATTTGATTAACGTGAGTTAGAGTGGTGTGGTTTACACCTCATTATCACATGGGTCATTCCTGGAAGATTTTTACCTCAACCAGAAGGCCCAACTAAAGGATTAAATTGAAAAGAATGGATTGGAAATGAAAGGAGTCTAGATTTCTAATTTTCCCACAAGGGGAAAAAAGAATACTCTCCTATCTAATGTTTTTCTTCTCCCAAACACTCAAAACATGTAGTTAATTCCCAAAAGATTACTTTCCTAAGACAAATCAAACATGTCTAGATTTTTTATCTTCCCAAAAGGAAGAGAGAATAATCCCCTAATGCTTGATTTGACCCACAAATGAAATCATATAGTTAAGCAATGTTCCTAGATAAGCACTAAGAATCACGATTGTTTGGTTGATGTAAACTTAGGCAACCTGCAAAACACAATGTGAGTAGTTTCAAATGATTTTCTTTGACTAGTGAGCCGAAAGGAGATCATTTAGTAGTTTCCCAAGTATCTTGGTGTTCGATATGTGTTCCAAATCAAGAAAAATCACCCAAAAGAATTTTTAGTAGTAACAAAGTTATGTAGACGCTGATTATAGGCAGAGACACCGATTTGATTAGCAACATGAATAATGGGGTTAGCATAAATAAACAAGAAACATATGTTAGAATTCAAATAATTCTATCACCAAGATCCACTACAGCAAAAACCTATCACAAAAGTAAAGAATGGAGACACAACACAGAAAGTTCTAAAAGATAAAATATTCATTCAGACAGGGAATAATAATTACAAAGAGACAGATCCTTATAAATGAGATTGAAAAGCCCTAAAAGGGAGAACCTAAGTTGCATCAATAATTAATAAATGAATTAATTATTAAATGCCTAATTTATCTTAAGTGAACTAGAGAGGAAAAGTGACTTAATAATTAAATCAATAATGATTTAATTAATAAGTGAAATAACTTTTTACTCTAACACCCCCCCTTAAGATAAACTTAGGGAGAAGCTAAAACCTAGAAACAATTGCTTAAAGAAGGAAATGATTCTTTAAAACATGGCCTAATCAGGTACCCAAGTACAATAAATCTCTGATAAAGAGGAGAAAAGGAGAAAAACTAGTGGGAAAAACCCCTCTTTGAAAAGAGATGAAGCCTAGTGAAGGATTGAAGAAGCCTCCAAACTAGAGAATGTCCCAGAAAATAGGCAAAAATATCAGGTAGAGAAGACTCTAATCTGCATGAGTTCCCTCAAATGACACTACTTGAATCGGGATGGAAAACAAAGGAAAACATCAGAACTCAAAGATAAAGATGAAAAAAACACCAAAGTCTAAAGATATGATCAAGAGAAGAACATGAAGAACACCAGTGAAACATTACATTGCAAAAAGTGTCAAAGAATAACTACTAGAACCTCCATTGAAATATAATTTGATTAGGTAGAGAAGACTGTAATCTGCATGAGTGCCCTCAAATGACACTACTTGAATCAGGATGGCAAACAAAGGTAAACATTGAAACTCAAAGATACATATGGCAAAAAACACCAAAGTCTGAAGAGCTAATCAAAAGATTGAAGGATGCTTCCAAAATAGGAATGAAAGAATTGTCCATATGGTAAATGATCCATCTCACCTAAATGTATAGGTACCCAGCCACTGGATCCACCTAGTACATAGAAAAAAATAATAAATACATATCTCACTCCATTGAACCAAGGAAGCATTAGAACCAAGAGGAAATACCTCCCATAATACTAAGCACAGAGAGGTATGACAGGTACATTGAAAGAGGCCGCTAAGAATAACTTCATGTTGAAGAAAGTACAAACACATATAAAGTATGGTGTCGAGGATGATCAATCTCTGACACACATAATGAGGCTAATGTCATGGAAGGAAAAATCACTTCACAAAGGTAGATCAAACCCCCCATGGAACTTTATTATGTAGTGTGAGTAAAAATAGGTATAAAATGTGCAAGATACCAAGCATGCAATGATGACACTTTATCTCAATGCATTTGAAAAAAAGAATTGATATAGAAAGTGATGTCTACAATGCTCAGGAATCACAAAAAGTTGTAAGAACATAAGTAACAACTAAAAAGGAGTCATCCCATGCAAGGAAAATGATCCCAGGACTTGAAACATCCAAGATATTCACCAGAATACCAAAAAGTAAAAACCTGAATAAAATATACCTAGAGTAGATTCTGAAAATGAGACCCATATTAGAAGAAAGAGAATGGAACCAACTTTCTGACGACATGCGAAAGTCAAAAAATGGAGTCCAGAGGAGCAAGATATGGCGACCATAGTGCAAAAATGAACCCTTACTTTGAATGGAAAACAAACCTGCAAGATAGAAAAATTAGAAAACCAAACTTGGAAAATCAGGTCAGGCTTGGAACCATCTTTTAGATGATATCTTATTTTCCCAATTTTTCATCTGTTTGCTCAAGATACGATAAAAAAGTCGAAGAGGGCTCCAAGAACAAGAAGAACTTCAAGTGATCCTTCTAAATCTGGCAGAGCTCCAGTAAATCTGGCGATGCCATTAAATCTGGCAGAAATTCCAAAATTTCAGCCAATTTTGACGAAGGTAGGAAAAAAAAATTTAATTATTTTTTTGTTCGCTACCTAAAAAATCATGCCCAGAAAGGGTCGTAAGTGCAAAAAAAAAATGGCCTTAGAATGCAACTGTGTCCAAATTGGACGTGCCTTATATTGAAATAGGGGGTTTTTGGACCTTTTGAGCACACTGTGAGGTCAGTTTGTGCCCAAAGTGCTCCGAAAATAGCTCCCCCATAGATCCACACAAAAAACTCTAAAAAATATTAGTAATAACTGAGAGAGGGGGGGTGAATCAGTGGCCTCAAAAATTAATCCTTAAATCAACCCTTAAAACATATTACCACTTTTAAGCTTTCAGTTATACTCAGTCCTGCAAGATGAATGCCTTGAAATACTTATAACAATTTACTACTTGTCAGAATGATTTGTAAATCCTTCTTCTGTATGTTTACTGATAAGTAGTCTTATATTTACCGAAATACGGTAAATAGCTAGAGTATACCGATCAATCCAGAATTGCATATGTGAAATGTAAAGCAGTAAAGTAATGAAACATAAACACATAACACATGGATTTTTAACGTGGAAACCCTGTTAAGAAAAAAACCACTGGGACTAGTACCCAAAATTTTCACTCTTCTGAAGTGAGCTCTATTAGGAGCCAACCCTGTTAAAGGTTACAAACACACTATTAGCTGTGAACTTGTTAGAGGATTTGTGAACTTGTTAGAGGATTTTAAAGATAGTTTGTCACCTAGTATCTGGCATCTAATGCTACAATCCTTGATCAAAGATTCACTTGGCCTGTCAATAGGTATTGGGCATATCTAATGTTACTTTATATGATCAAACTTTTTGATACTCCTTGTGATGTATCTCAATTACAAAAGACTTTTAAGTCCTGCTTGGTTAAGAGACTTGATGCTTCAATGATTAAACTGAACCATTAATGATCTATTCACATATACAACTTGAATTGCAGATTTTTAGATCTATTTTAAGTGCATTACCTTTCTGATCAATATAATCAATTCTATACCTTTGCTCCACACTATTCTGCTCTGTGATGTTGTCTCACTGTTCGTTGGTGTCTGCAGAATCTAGCTCTTTCCTCGGCTTGTTTGATCAGGTCTGAATGAAGAATTTCTTCTCCTTCAAAATCTCTTTAGCATCTTCCCTCTTTTTCTCTTCACCCCACACAATTTGTAATGAATTGGGTTTGTATCTTTATAGACAAGTTTCACTGTTTCTTTGCTTTCTTGATTCTTGACGTGATCCACAATTCTTGCCAATTAGATTTAAAGAAAAACTCCAATTTTATCTCAAAGAGATCTTCTTGCCAACTAGAAAAAGTGGCTTTAAATCCATTACTTATCCTTGGCTTTATCTGGTCAATTAAAATAATGATAAGTATCAATTAAGTCTATCTTTAGCTTCTTGACAGCTAAGCATTTTTTCATTTCTAAACTCTCTGTTCTGTCGGTCAACACTTCAGTTAGTCATCAGTGATAACTGACTGTTCTGTCGGTGTGACTTTAGTTGTCATCGGGATCTCCGTGCTTTTCTTTTCCGTTGGGCAACACTGTAATTCTTTCCGTTAGGTTACTCTGTGCTTTTCTCGTCGGGTAACACCGCAACTTTGCTTTTTTACTTTGACCGTTGGTGTGCACTCCTTCGTTGTATGCAATCACTTTGTGAATACTTGACTTGTATGCATTACTGATAGCATAGCCTTTGATTCATCGGTTCTTTGAAGTCTTTAGCAGTATGTCCATGACCATATAGATTATATCAAGTTGACATCAATGACAATACAATACATTAACTTATTTAATGCCTTGTATGATCATCAACTTAACATCTTCAGACATTCAATCAATTATATGTCATCAAAAACTTGAAACCCTCAGCACTCCAAAAAAGCTTCAAAAAACTTAAGAACGGACTACAATAACAAGGCTGTGATACCATAATAGAATTTGAAGAATTCTATCACCAAGATCCATTGCAGCAAAAACCTGTCACAAAAGCAAAGAATGAAGACACAACACAAAAAGTTCTGAAAAATGAAATATTTATTCAAAGAGAGAATAATAATTACAAAGACATCAATCATTACAAAGGAGATCGAAAAGCCCTAAAAGGG
Source organism: Thuja plicata (assembly GCA_018584345.1). Classification (NCBI taxonomy): domain Eukaryota; kingdom Viridiplantae; phylum Streptophyta; class Pinopsida; order Cupressales; family Cupressaceae; genus Thuja; species Thuja plicata. Next base: position 1,979,503 of record MU226649.1, on the reverse strand, counting down.
AGAAACCTAGGTTGCATCAATAATTAATAAAAGAATTAATTATTAAATGCCTAATTTAGCTTAAGTGAACTAGAGAGAAAAAGTAACTTAATAATTAAATCAATAATGATTTAATTAATAAGTGAAATACCTTTTTACTCTAACAACATCAACCTAATGCATTACCTACGAAGATGTTGGTTCAGGGTAGAAATGCCAAATGACGGTTCAGGAAGAATCAGCATATGCGTAGACGCCACTAAATTGCAAACAAAAGGCCCTAAAAAAAGGAAAGTTTCCCCTTTTTCCAGTAGATGTTTGATAAAATCCTGAGTGTTAGAAGCCCAAAATTGTTAGAAATAAAGGTCACTTCTAGTGCTTTTATGATGAAAAGATGAGGAATAATTTTGACATTAGGACCCCTTAGAAAACTCACTATCTGCTAAAAAAAAACATAAAAGCGTCAAAACATACCGAAAGAACCAAAAAACCCTACAAATAACAAGAAGTTAGTCTCAAAATTTATCCAAAATATCCCAATTGAAGACACTAGTTCAGGGCAACGACGTTGAACGGTGATAGATGGCGCATGCGCTGATTTAACAAGTTTTTGCGTAGACACCTCTGCGTAGAATGGAGATGCCAATCTATGAATTGAACGTGTTTCAAGGGAAAATGGTAGAAATTTTGAAAAATTTAAGGGACATGGGTCCCATCGGGCATGCCAGAATGTATATGGGAAAATCTTCAATCTGTTGGGATCAAGATTAAACATGTAAACATTAGTGGGTTAGCACATATAAAGATCAAGAGCATGAATAAACTTAAAACAACAAGAAATCATCCATAACATCAAATAGAGCTCTAAAAAAGTGCACCCATAAAGGCTTGTTTGATTTTCTTTATTTTAGAGATCTAGATGCGGTCTCTCTAAAAAGCACACCATGTATAATTCCCAAGTGAATTTATTTCTTGATTGTGGATGCAACTATGAATGCAAAGCTAATGGATGAAGGAAGGACTCAAGAACTAGTATGAGGCAACTAGTCTCAAGCTTCCCACAATGAAGATTTAAGCTAAGATGAGATGCAATGCAAGACTGAAACTAGATCCATTCACCAATTATCCTAACATGTGATATCTAATGCATTAAGATTTAAAAACATGAAGCAACTATGAAATTTTAAAGCTATTCTAGCATGATAACAATGCAAAAATGAGAGATGATTTGCAAGGAAAAGGGCTTCCTATTTTTAGATTTTTGGAGGGAAGAGAAGGGCTTGGATGTGGTGGCACCTATGTGACATCCACATAAGGGATACATATGCTAGAGGAGATGGTTACAAAAAGTCAACAAAGAGCCTTTAAGACATTGTGAGGCTCAAGGTTGCTCACACATGTGTGAGCAACCTTGGGGAAATGTGTGGGGGACATGAAGGTGATTTCATTCAAGGAAGCTGGGTGGCTTCCTTGGGATGAGTTTCTCACACATGTGTGAGAAATTCATTAGCACTAAATGGGTTATGAATCACCTTTTAAGTGTGATTAGTGGATAGTTAAGTGAGAAGGTAGGTTTAGCAAGTGTGATAGTAGGAGTAGGGTATGTTTCTAGGTTAGTTTTAGATTGATATTCAAATTAAACTTGAATTAATCATAGTTTAGAAGAATTAGGAATGTGAGGGAATTTTAATAAATATAAATTTATTAAAAAAGGGTTTTTGTGAGGCAAATGTATTGAATTGAAATACATTACTTGAATTAATCATAGTTTAGAAGAATTAGGAATGTGAGGGAATTTTAATAAATATAAATTTATTAAAAAGGTGTTTTGTGAGGAAAATGTATTGAATTAAAATACATTGGGATAGTATTTAAATTACATCTAAATATCAAAAGGGGGAACTATTTAATTGACTATATAGTTAGATGAATATAAATAATTTATTCATTATTTATAGGAGTTATTAACATAATTAATTTTTAGATGTCTATATTATTATGTTCAATATTATTTATTAATAATCATACTATATTTGAATTTTTTTTATCAATATACTCTTACACCAAGTTCTACAAAAGTGAAAAAATAGAGTTGTGATGAAAGCAAACTTAAAAATCACAAATCAACGATGAGTTAGAAGCAAATTTTTTTAGGTCATACCAAAATATAAAATTAGCAACACAAATGATTGATGAGGATAAATTTGATCATTTTACATAGTTGTCAGAAGCTACAAACGGTTGAACAACAAAGTTAGTCAAATTTGATTGAAAAAGGAAAAGTCTTTAACATAAAAATAAATAAAATATATAAATACATAACTATTCGAACTTAATCAAAATATATTTATAAATAATTAATTCTCATGGAAATAAATAAATTTGTAAATATTATTAGTTCTTGCCGATAGACATGTTACTTATGCATTTGTTACATTTTTTGGCTATTTGTTTAACCAATCATCATATTGAATATAAAATTTCAAACAAAAAGTCTATAGTTTGTATTTATTTATTTTATTTTAGATAGTTATGAAACTATAATTTTACTTAAATTTTATTTGTCCATATTGCAAATAGTGAGTGCAATTTTTTTCTTTCTTTCTGCAAATTATATTTTAAATATATTCAATTAATTATCTCACATCAAATGTCGCATGGCAATAAATTCTTGAAAAATAATATACTATTATATACTTCATTATTGTGACATTATTGTATATTTTATTAAAAATAGGTTTGTTGTGAGATCCCCACTCTTATAAACTTTGAATCATTTTTTTTGTCCGGACGACAAAACAGATCACATGGTGATACAAAATACAAGATATTTAGTATCCTCATCAATTTTGAATTGAATTATTGAAGTTGACTTCATCTCATACCAACCATCTCTTAAATTGATATAACTTGACCCAACTAAATTAGCCACCACAATATATGAATATTATATGATAGATTGAATAACACTTTTTTACAACCTTACAAACCTATCCCATGTGGTGATTGATTTTGACTTTTTCATCTAATGTGTTAAAAACACATAAATCTCTCATCTTCCAAAATTTAAATTGTAATTATATTTATTTTGTACATGAAGGACAACTTTGTTGTTCACAAGTCTTATTCTACTTGATGAACATTTTGACAATGCATACAAATCTTTTAAAATCTCCACAGATCGATAGGCAGGTTACTTATGCATTTGTTGCAATTTTTTTTACTATTAGTTCAACCAATCATCATACTGAATTTAAAATTTCAAACAAAAAGTATATAGTTTGTATTTACTTTTAAATTTAGTCAATTATAAAAATATTATATCACTTAAATTTTATTCGTCCATATTGCAAACAGTCAATGCCAAAAATATTTTTTTCTTTATATAAATTGCATTTTTAATATATTCAATTCATTATTTCACATCATATGTGAGATGACAATAAATTCTTGAAAAATAATATAATATTATATACTGCATTGATTGTGACATTTTGTATATTTTATTGAAAAAAGATCTGCTATGAGATCCTCACTCTTATAAACTTTAAATCTTTTTTGTCTTTGCCTAGATGACAAAATAAATCACATGGTGTCACAAAATACAAGATATCCAGTGTCCTCATCAATTTTGAATTAAACTATTAGTTCCTGTCGTAGGCAAGATACTATAGCATTCAATGAAATGCAACTGTTCATATTTTCTTTCTTTTGTTAGCCAATCATCTTTTCAAATTTTTTGAATATTTATGTATATGTAATGTTCCATAATTTCTACATTTTCAATGATTTTTCTTGAAAGTTTTTATTTGCTTTCTCATTGGCTCATAACTGGAACAGTCATTGTAGCATAATTTTTTTGAGCTCTACTATGGACCAAAAAAAATATTATGGCATTTGCTGAGATCATCCACAGTTCTATTTTCCATCCAAGTCAATGTAGTTGATATATTTAATGTACTCACTACTGTGTGATAAAGACACAAAGGGTTAAAAAATATGGAAGAAGCCTTTCATTATATAAAAAAATATTACATGTAAAAAACATATCTATCTTCTAACTATGCTTTGAATTTATTTAGACTAAAAATAGACTTAGTTTATTTCACTTTAAAAAAGACTTTTCATGTTTTAGATATTAATTGTTTTTGTTTTTTTAATAACTAAACAATTCTTTTTTTCAAAAGAATAGATATTATCATCCAAACAATTGTATGATGGCTAAATTGCATATATACTTAGCATTTTAACTACAACCTTCAATTCAAAATCAACATGGGCAGGAACTAGACGCTATGCATACTTGTTAAAATTGACTTCACCTCATGCCAACCATATCTTAAATTGATATAATTTGTCCCAACTAAACTACTTACCACAATATCTGAATATTATATGATCTACTGAATAACATTTTTTTACAACTTTACAAACCTATCCTACATAGTGATTGATTTTGACTTTATAATTTAATGTATTAAAAATGCACAAATCTCTCATTTTCCAAAATTTAAATTGTGTTTATCTTTATTATGTACATGAAGGATAATTTTGTTGTTCACAAGTCTTGTTCTAATTGATGAAGATTTTGACAATGCATATAAATCTTGTAAAATCTACACAGATCGATAAGCAGATTACTTATACATTTGTTTCAATATTTTTGGTTGTTAGTTTAACCAATCATCATATTGAATTTAAAATTTCAAACAAAAAGTCTATAGTTTGTATTTACTTTTTATTTTAGATAGTTATAAAAATATTATATTACTTAAATTTTATTCATTCATATTGCAAACAATCAGTGTAATAAATATTTTTTTCTTTCTACAAATTATATTTTTAATATATTCAATTCATTATCTCACATCATATGTCACATGGCAATAAATTCTTCAAAAATAACATACTATTATATACTTGATTGATTGGGAGAGTATTGCATATTTTATTAAAAAGAGATATGTTATGAGATCCCCAATCTTCTAAACTTTAAATCATTTTTGTCTTTACCCAAATGACAAAACAAATCACATGGTGACATAAAATATAATATATTCGTCTCATCATCAATTTTGAATTAAATTATTAGTTCCTGCCAAGGCAGGAATACTTATGCATTCATGCAGATTCTTTTTTGCTAGTAGTTGAACCAATCATATTGGAGAATTTTTTCATTTCTAAACTTAAATTTTTTGTACACATTTTTGAAAATGTTAAAATCTGATTTATCTACATTTTTATTGGCTTTGGATGGGAATAGTCATTGCAAAAAAAGATTCATTTGAAATTATTTTAATCCAAAGAACTTTCAATTTCGACAACCTTGGAAGTGACAACTCTTTTTTTTTAAATTAGAACATTGACATGGAAATGACAACAAATCTATCAAGATTAGATGTATGCCCATGACAAAACAAATCCCATAATTATTTTTGACTTCTCCACCTCATATATTGAAAGTACAAAAGAATCCAACCTTCCAAAATTTATTTGTGCTTATCTTTTGATTGACAGTTCTTCATTCACTTTGTGAATTATTTCATGTGAAAGAAATTTTTTTGTGCAGATTTTTATATATGGGTGGTAGCTTATAATTGGTATATTCAAATGCATATTAAATGCAAAGCATCTTTCACATCTAATCTTATTAAAAAACTATAGCTCATTAATTTATGTTACAAAAATTTCTACTATAATTCATATTTCTTGTCCAAAAGTTACACTTCAAATGCTATAGTTTCCTACTAATTAGCTTTCAAACAAATTGCATTTAACATTGGCAATAAATTTGATGCTTTGCCTCCTTGTTGAAATTGACGTCACCTCATGTCAACCATCTTTTGAATTGATACAATTTGTTCCTACTAAACTAGCCACCACAAAATGTGAATATTATATGATTTATTGAATAACATTTTTTTTACAACCTTACAAACCTATCCTACATAGTGATTGATTTTGACTTTTTAATCTAATGTATTAAAAACACATAAATCTCCCATCTTCCAAAATTTAAATTGTGTTTATCTTTATTTTGTAAATGAAGGATTTTTTTTTGTTCACAAGTCTTATTCTAATTGATGAAGATTTTGAGAGTGCATACTGTATGAGTTAATTTTGGCCTTCTCAATCAACCACACACTTCAACATAGTCCTTCTTCACCAAGAACAAACAAGACTGAATATGAGTTATTCATCCTGCCTGCCTGCGTGATTCGACCTGTTGCCCTCTATCTAGATGGAGTTTTGAAATTTGCTCTCAAGATGAGGGCCTCACAACTATGGACCATCTAAGAACGAAGGATTTGACATGATAAATGCTATGCAAATGCAAAGATTATGCTAGGAAATTGAAACATGAGATATCATCTAACATGAATACTAAATGCCATTAATCTAGAAATTGAAACTATTCTATTTGCAATATGAAATTAATCTATATGAGATTAGAAAAATGAGACAACAATTCAGTATTCTAACAATGCAATTTTGAGTAAAGTTTTTCAGGGGGTTTGAATGAAGAAAGAGGGTTCTTTTATAAACCCTGAGAGAATCAGAATAGAAACTTTTCTTTTTGAAAATAAAACAACTAGAAAAGCCAATTAAAAATAGAAAGCTTTATTGAAAAGAATTCAATAAATTATTTTCTTCCTGTTTTAATTGTTTTCTCTCTTTGATTTAATATTGTTTTATTTGAATTTAATTGTTTTATTTCTTTTTAAAGCACAATAAATTCAAAGTTTCTATTTATGAATAGAAGAAAGCTTTTTGAGAGAATATCCAATTAATTAAATAACTATGACCTCATAATTGATTTTTCTCAATTATCTGAATATTAAATTCAATTATTGAAAATGAGGATATTTATTTAATAATTAAATATTATTTAATTCCTTTTCATGTGTCTCAGCTAAAGAGGGTGAA